>JAJIYU010001368.1:0-36771 GCA_030144865.1 Tinospora cordifolia | reverse complement strand
GGGGGGGGGGGGGGGGGGGGGGGGGGGGGGGGGGGGGGGGGGGGGGGGGGGGGGGGGGGGGGGTGGGGGTGTTGGGGGATTATGCAGAAACTGAAGAAAGTGAGGTAGGAGATGTATGGATGTAAGGAGATTACGGGGTTGGGAGAAGAGAAAATTTTTAGCATGAATAAATTGGAAGGTATTGCTGCATAGACTGAAGAGCTTGCTAGGGCAAGATGGGATACAAAATCTGAGCTGTGGAAGCCGTGCAAAGATGGGGTTAGGGCAACTTCTTCTCACTCCAAAGCCTATTAGGTAAGCTGGACATGAAGTTCTTCAATAGATTGTTGTGAATAGGTGTCTAGAACTGTATTTGAGCTGCTTCGCTTAATATGACAAGCCTAAACAATGGAGCAAGTGGCTACCATAGGCCAAGTATTGGTCTAATACATCATTCCATGCTTTGACCAATTGACACCATTTTGGACTACAAATGGTCGTGATCCACCCCCTTTGGTTTGGTTTGGCGCTCAACCCTCACCTGTTGCTAGTGTCACAGCAGCTGATGGACCGTGATGCCATGCTCGATGAGCTAAAATTTCACTTAGCTAGAGCACAGTCAAAGATGAAGTTGGATGACGAAATCTGTTCTTCAATGTGGAAGACCATGTTTGCTTGAAGCTCTTTCCATATAAATTGTGATCACTATAGCTTCCTAAAAACAAATGTTCCTAATGCTAAGGCATGTACACATGGAAAAGCTATGACTCACAAGATGGGGTTACATGCTTCATATGGTAAAGCCATAACTTTCGACACAGAAATACATGCATCGTAGGGCAAAGCCATAATTCCACAATACAAAGGTACAAACACTACATAACTGAGCTACAACTCCCCAAGGTCCCAAACATAAAGTCATGTGTTCTATGTGGTATATAATTACCAACATGGAGCAACAAGATTTGCAAGATAAAACTATTATTCCCCAACTTAGACCTACATGCTTTGTATGGTTGAGCTGCAACATCCTTAAAAATAAGTTCTACAACTTAGACATCCATCCTCCACATGAAAGAGCTATAGCTACCATACACACTTCGCATATTTGAGCTACAAGCCTACGACTGCCACAGGACCAGGAATCCAACCCAAAGCTATGCACTCCAGAAATCTCAACATAGAGCTATGCTTTCCACATGGTAAAACTACCACTGCCAACATAGAGCCACGTACTCCAAACAGTTGAGCTACCCTTCCCTAAGATCTAAGGTTCTTAATCAAAGCTAAGTGCACCACATTGTATGGTTGAGTGATGATCATGGTTAACAATATCTAAGGTTCTTAATCAGAGCTATATGCACCACATTGTACAGTTACACAACTGAAAAGTATAAAGCTTAAATCCACAATATCTCAATTCAAATCTATGCAGCACCATTGATAATAGGTATGGTGAAAATAGCCCTAGTGGAGGGGAGAGATGCCTGAGAAACCTTAAAAGAGATTCATTGCAAGGACCATAGAGATTCCTTGGTTCACCACTTCGAAGGTGATAGATACATGTAGATGGGTGGTCAGCGATGGTCAGTCCTTTTTGTTTTGGGAGGATACGTGGGGTGGGGCGAGTTCATTAGCTGGGACGTTTGCAAACCTAAATAGGTTGTCTGATTGTCACTTTCAACCAGTAGCCAAGTTCCTTACTGATCAGATTATGTTAATTTATTTCTTCCCAGAGCATTAACAAGTTGGGAACAAGCTAAGGTTATTGACATTGTCCTTCACCTCTGCAATGTGGCTATTTCCAGCTAAATGATAGCTTTGTTTGGTCATTGGAAGCATCATACACTATTCATGCAAATAGCTTTTCTCTAGTATGCTTTTCTTTCTAGGTCTCCAGCTTTTCCTTTGGCAAGTTCGATTTTGCAAAGCAAGGGTTCCATCAAAAGTGAAAATCTTTGGGCAGTCAGTGGCTCACAAAAAAAAATCAACACATAGGATATGTATGCTGCAGAGAAGATTACCAAGGTACTATATCTCTCCATATTGGTGCTACCTTTGCAGAAGTGATGATAGACTAAGGAAGACATCTTTGTTTCATGAGAGATGAGCAGGAATATGTGGGAATGATGTTTCTACTTTTTAGGGAGGCAGTTCCCGTGCGCTTCTTCTATTGAGGAATGTCTTAGCTTGAGTCATCTTGGTGGGCTTCGAATCAGATAAAGAAGGTAGTGATGATTGCAAAGTTAGCTACAGTTTGGGGGTTATGGTTTGAAAAAAATAATCAGGTTTTAAATGATGTAGCGAAGACCAAGGATCAACTATGGAATTTTATCATTCTACTGTCAAGCTCTTTGGTGTTTTGTTCTACATTAAATAATGTTCAGTCTATTATGGATTGGGTTTTGAGCTAGGATAAGTGTCTTCCAATCATAGCATAGAGATTTACTTAATGTGTAGTGAAATAATTCATGCTGGATGTAGATGGGTGTAAATGATGGAATATTAATATAAATTATATTCATTACTTCTCAATTAAAAAAAAAAAAAAAATCTATGAAGCATCATCTTTGGTTTTTCTTTTTTTTTTTCTTTTGTGATTTAGGTGAATGCTGGTGTCGCACAGATCTAAACTGAGTGATGAATCTTCTAAAGGAGGCTTAATAGAGTTCAATAACGAATACTCCGTTAAAAATAAACAAGATTGATAAGATTAGGATCCACATTGGATCATAGCATTGTCTCACTAAATTAAAGAGGCTTCAACAATGTTTCAAAATTTTAAGCAAACATAACATTAAGAAAGCTTATGTAGAGAATGTTGACCCCTAAATAGTTTATAGATAAAGACCCAAGTTACCCAACAATATATATCAAGCTACCATTTTATTTTTATTTATATTTATTTATTTATTTATTTTTTTGCCAAAAGAAACTATATAAACATATTAGATAGAATATTGGAGTTTGGGGACAAGAAGTCCCCTACAAAACAGCTCCACAAAATTTGGAGGATGCTTTTCCAATTATACATCCAATCCCCCTACTCGTATCCTCTTGCCCATTTGGTATGAACTATCAAAATTAGAAAAAGATATAATGACCTATGCCAAACTACTTTACTACAACTGGAATTTTTCTTGAAGATCCTGGATTTCTTCCTTACCAAACTGCCCTCCATGTGGCAAACAAAACGCATATGGGCCAAAGTGCAGTGAGGAAAGCAATCTTACATGCACTTTTTTCTTCCAATGATAAAGAAATGCAAACCAGACAAGAAATGCAAACCGGACAAAAAAAGAGCATCATGCACATTTTTGGCTTTTTATCTCAAGCATCACTGATTAATCACCCAATAGTTGTTCAGTTGAGACAGTTGTACGTCTGTAGGGTCCGTTTATAATTGGATGTTCGGATTTTTGGCTTTTTATCTCAAGCATCACTGTTGTTGATCTTTGTGTCTTCCTTTTCAATGATTAATGTATATGTTTTGTCTCTTCTCCAATAAAAAAAAATGGTCACAAGGTTTTAAAAGTCTCATATTATCATTTGGAATATTAAACTTGAATTAGTTACATGCATAAATCATCATCAATTTTTTGGATAAATGATTGCACAAGCTTTAATTACAAGAAATACGTGAAAATGATCCATGACTGACTAGAAATTCATCCTTCTAAATTTTCTCCCAAATAAGTCTTAAGTGTTAAATCTATGAACAAAACAATTACCTCAAATACATGATCCAAAGGGCAGAGAAAAGGTAGTCTTGTCATTGTTCCTTCCAAAAATCCTGGATGTGGAAACCATAGTCTATCCAATCTGCACCATAATGGAGGCATCACCTATAAAATTTTTTAGAAAAATGAGGAGAAAGAATCAAAGAACATCTTTTTCATTCATACCTCAATAGTGAAGGGAAAAATCTTATACTGAATTCAGAACAAAGGAAAAGAATATGCATAAACTTTCTAAATAAAAAATAAAGCTAAAACTAAAGACCCTAAATTAGGCAAAGAATTAACTTGGTACAAATAACTAAAAGAAAAACAAAAGTTTGTAACAGTTGCCTCAATTGTTGACAAAATAGACCAATAAATTGATGTGACTAAGGTTTGACGATGCAGACTTTTCCTACTGGAAAGATAACAGATAATATATTGATTGTAGAAGATAATATATTGACTAAGGTTTGATGCTTAAAAGAGGACCACAAATTCCCTAGACTCGAGAGCTACAGCAGAAATAGCAACAACTGCATCAGGTTCACCCAAATCCAATTTGATATCTTATAACCATCATCGTATTTGCTAGAGGCAATCCAATTAGAAGCAGTGATTCCTTCAGCTCTAGTGAAACTGTTCCAAAAGCGCATAAAAAAAAACACAAACATATAATGCAGTTCAGCTCAATTGCTTACTTCCACGGGATATGGGGAAGAATAAATCTTTTTTGTAGTGTCTCAATGGAATACCACCATAGACATGCAATATTGTACACGCACATAGTATTTTACAAATTTACTAACTGCTAATGCGAAATATGGCAGCTTGTAAATGTATTATTTCCTGTGAATAGCAACACAATCCCATCGATTTCTCTCCTATAACACACCCCCCTCAAATTGGTTTAATAAAGGTTTACCATTCCTAGCATGTCTGAAATGCAGTATCCGCTTAACCCTTACATAAATATATCAACAATCATTATTGGTTTTTTCTTTTGAAAGGAAACAAACAATTTTATTATTATGGATATAATTATAAGACTGTACATGTAGATTGCATATTAGATTGTAAGCATCTATCCCAACCTAACATCCAATCCTGCAAAAAGAATCTATTGTCCCATTTAGATACAAAAACCCAAGAACTAGCTGATAAGGCAATCAAATCCCAAACTATGCCCTCCAATCTGCCTGTCCCTGAGAAAACTCTTCCATTCGTTTCTAGCCAAATATTCCAAACTGTTGCAGACAAGTCAATGATAGTTGTCTCCCTAATTTTGTGTGATGCACAGCTCAGATGACTTCCGCTCAGGCATTCCTATATAAATGATGGCCCTAGAAACCTCCTACTTGAGGAAAAAAGCCATTTCCTCCAAAGTTTCAGGCTTAAATCACAGCCTAAGAATATATGGTCCACTGATTCAGCATCCTTCCTGCACAAGCTGCACCAAAACAGGGACATGGCAAGATTTGGGAATCTTCTTTGGATTAAGTTGTGTTAACTTCCAGTGAGCTAGTAACCACCTGAAAACCTGCACTTTAGATGGCACTAACTCTTTCCATGTGTAACAGCCAAAGGAAATAGAGCCTAGGAACAATTAGAGGCCAATTTAGAAAAGAAAGATCTACATCAATGAAGACCTGAAGTCTCTAGGGACCACATCATGTGGTCCCTAGAAGTGGAGAAGTATACCCTTTCAAGTCTTTGCAGTAAGTCTATCACCTCCTCCTACTCTCTCATCTTTAAGGGCCTCCGAAAGTGAAAGTCCCATGTGGGGTGAGTCTCTCCCTCTACTAGGGAAGCAGTGAATCCTGAAAGAGGTTGGTTATGCCTCAGGATAATCTGTATAAATGGGGCAATGATTCCTTCAAGACACAATCTCCTAACCACCTATCTTCCCAAAAAAGAAAATTGATCCATGACCAACTACCCATCCACATTCCTCCACCTTTGAGATTAGCGATGTGATGAATTTCCATCAGCTCCTAGTGCTTACCCTCCTAAACTTGGCAATGTAACTATCAGTCTCACTTAGTATTCTACCAAACCTACTTGCAACAACTCGAGCCCATAAGTCATCCGGATTTTGGAGGAACCTCCATGCCCACTTCCCGCATAGTGCTATGTTTCTCGGGCATATGTTCATGATCCCCAGGCCTCTCCTCTCCATAGGGGCCTGAGCCAAGTCACATGTGATTGAGGCTTTCGGGGCCCTCCCTTCCTTTCTATCCCAAAAGAAATCCCTCATACACTTTTGTATTTCGTTAGATATATTATTCAAGACTTTGAAAAGAGAAAAGAAGTATGCCGGGAGAGAAATCTTCCTCTTCTTGAAAGAATATTCCTTTTCCATGCCTCTAGTCTTCTTGAAAGGTAGGAGAGAATCAATGCCCAAAAGCTATTCGTCTTCAGATTCCCCCCAAGGGAAGGCCTAAGTAACTCATGGTAGACACATATAAAGTGCAACTCAGCGCACTATCTTTTTCTTGTGTTGTAGAGAAACAAATAATTTTTATTAATTGAATCACTGCATTACAATATATATATATATATATATATATATATATATAAGGATTTATCCCTACCCAAGAACCGATCTGATGGTGGAAACCCTTTACTCCATTTGGATGCTTATATCCAAGCTCGCCCAACAACTTGATTGAATCCCAGACCTCAATTGTATCATGGTAAACGTCAATGAAAGTCATAGAATTTCTTTCAAGCCAAATAGTCTAAATCATCGCAAAGAAGGCAATCACTCATGTGTTCCTAATATAAGGAGGTAAACCATTAAGGTGGCAGCCACTCAGTCCTTCTTCAACACTTGTTGGAGCTGTAAATCTCCCTATTGAAAAAGAGAGCCATCTACTCGACATCCTTATGTTGAAATTGCATACGAAGAATAAGCGCTCAACTGATTCTCCATTGCTTGCACATCATGCAACCTGTTGGAGAAATAGCAAACCCAGGAGACCTTTTCTGAAGCATATCTAGCGTATTGATCTTATTAGCTGAAGGAAACATACATAATGTGCAGATGAAATTAAAGAAGAGAACTTCAATTTGCATGAGAACTTACCAAACACCTTCATAGGCCAAGAAAGATGATCATCTGCATAAAGAAGCAAACCTCCCCAATAAGCCTACGAAGGTCGTCTACCTCGTTTTGCTCTCTCAGCGTCAACGCACAAGTAAAGTGTCTATCCTAGGATGTAGCCTCTAGAATCTCTATGGAGGGGCCTGAGAATCTACATATGGGTAGTGTCTACATCATAGCCTATATAAATGGGAAAAAGTATCTGTCAATGCATACCCCTCTATCCACTTATCCTCCCAGAAAAGAAAACCATCTCCCCTACCTATGGACCATTACATCGTTCTAAAATAATTGTAATGAGAGATGCTCTGAACTTCCAAGGACTCTTATTGCTAGCCTTCTTAAACTTATTAGATAGTTGTCCAATCTATGTTTAACAAACATTCCAAATCTGCTTGACACTATCCAACCCTAGAGCTCCTTTGGGTTTTGAAGAAGTCACCAAACCCATTTCTCACATAGAGCCCTATTCCTCTGGCATATGTTACCAAATCTCAAACCTCTCATTTCCTTTTCTATCTTCAATGCTACCTAGACCAACACTTTAAATAAGGATAAGAAGTACGTTGGCAAGGTTGAGAGCACGATCTATTGAGAGCCAACCTCCCACCCTTTGATAGAAAGCTCCTTTTCTATTCTATTTATCCAATCTCCAAAATATGGATGATAACACTACTTCCCAAAATTCACTATTTACTAGGTTCCCTCCTAACGACAAATTTAGATAACTCAGTAGCCATCAACCTATCGAGCAGCCAATTCTTTCTGCTAGGCCTACCAAAACACTATCCTAAATATTTATTCCCATGCCCAGAAAACGTCCCAAAACTGTACAAGACTTGGAGGGCATTTGACGAGGTCAATTCCTTCAACCTTCCCCCACATCAAGCAAAAAGATTGTACTAGCATATTGTAGATGGGACATCGCAATCTCCTCACCTCCTATTTTGAGACCTTTTAAGAGAGCAATTTCCAACCTTAAGCACCAGCTTACTCAAACCATCTACCACTATAGTAAATAGGAAGGGGAACAAAGGATTGACTTGCCTAAGTTCTCCATGCACTACGAACTTTTCCTCAGATAGTCATTTACGACCATCAAGTACATAACTGGGACACACACCCCATCATCCACAAAATCCATTTGACTCCAAAGGCTTTTGCCTTCAGCACGAATTCCAAGAAACCCGAGTCAATTTAGTCTTAAGCTTTCACAAAATCTACCTTGAACAACATTCCAACTTGATTTCTAGACCTATAATCTTCAAATTCTTCATTAATTATCAAAAACACATCCAAAATTTACCTACCTCTGATGAAGGTCGACTGGGATTCATCCATCGTTTTATGAACGATAGATAGCTCCAAGTCTTGTTGCTAGTGTTTTCACAATAATCTCGTACAAGCTCGTGGTCAAATTAATGGGGGATAGTCCTTTAGCTTTTTAGATAGTCCCTTCTTAAATACAAGGCATATATACGTTTCATTCACTTTAGTATTCACAATCCTAAATCATAAAATTCGTTCATAACCCTCATGATGTCTTCTTTCAGAAAATCCCATAATATCTAAAAGAATAGAATGGTGAACCCATCTAGGCCCAAAGTTTTGGAACCATAATAGTTAAAAACTGCCTCCCAAACCTCCTCTATCTCAAATGACTTTTCGAGTGCCATCTAGGCCCAAAGTTTTGGAACCATAATAGTTAAAAACTGCCTCCCAAACCTCCTCTATCTCAAATGACTTTTCGAGTGCCATTTGATCATCCTAAGAGGTATTCTAACCCTTCAATGGAACCTAACCAATGAAATCGAAATTACTCCCATAAAGTACTCCACAATCTCTTGGACCGTCTCACCCTCAAATTTAATTAAGGAGTCAACCTCAATTTCAATATTGGAAATGAAGTTTCTTAGCCTTTTATTATTCAACATACCATGAGAGAAACCTATGTTAGCATCCCCTTCCTTTGACCATCATATTTTAGCCCATTTGAAGTGCCATCCTATCCTACCTAGTTCAAACCTATTCGAGTTCGACATTAAAGAGTTTTCAAAATGTAGCAAGTTCCTCGTGCCATACCTCTCTCCTCCAAACTATCTAGTTGCACCTATAAATTCCTTCAAATTGTTTCTCCTTTCATGTACAGATCCGATGTTTCCTTATTCCACAACATTAGTGCATTCTTAACTTGGCTTAATTTAAGCATGAATTTATGATCCTCTCCTCCATACGCTAAGGAGAATAATCACAAAGATTCAACTTTCCAAGAAAAATCTCTGTGGTTACACCACTCATTTTTGAAATGGAAGGGGGAAGGAACCCACTTGACTTCTAGGAAAATCAGCCTATGGTCTGAAGTTGGCCAATGATGAGTCTCTTGCCTATATCAGGGGAAAATGTTTGTCCATTCAGCCGAGACTAAAAACCTAGTCTACAACATATTGAGGGAGACCTAAAGCTTGACCAAGTTAACTGCACCTTGTGTAGACATTGGTCGATTAGACCTAGCTCTCTAATTAGCAAGTCAAATTCTTGCATACTTTGGGTAATCCTAAAGCAATTTAACTTCTCCCTCAACAAAGCGGGTTGTATTGAAATCACCTTAGACCAATACTCCCCATAGATAATCGAAGGACCTACTAGTTCATCCCATAATAGCTAGAAGCGAGGTCACATGCCCTGACAGCCCCCATGATGCTTTTAATTTTTCTTTTATTTGTATTGACAATGTGTACTTCCCCATCACACAGTCAACCAACTCCACACAATTAGAGTCCTAAATCAATAAAATTCCTCGTGCTAACCCTACTAAGGGAAGACAGGTCCAACCTCTTAATCTTGAAGACCATAGCCTACCTATTAGCTTCCTCCCAACCCTAAATCTTTTTGTTTCCAGGATAATTAGCATGTCTAAATCATTCTTCATTTTTTTTTTTTGGAAAAGAAACGATATATATTATAATATATTAATAGGTGGACGAACAATCCAAAGCGCCAGAGGCAAATACAAAAAACAACACAAAACGGAGACCCATCTGAGCAACTGATCTGCAAAAGAGTACTTTAATCCTAACTTAGAAGAAGAAACCAAAACAACAAAACATATAGGCCAAAATCCGAATTACAATAACCCTACAAACTAATTTCAAATTTGGCGGCTCCAAAAGATTTGGTAGATGTCATCCTCAGTTAGTGGTCTGTCACCTGTACTCTTTCTAGTGGGCCTGATGCCTACTATATGTCCTTAGGTAAAACCCATCTGGTGATCTTCTTGGGCTGCCTCCCACAGCTCTAAACCTCACCTGGGCTTGAGTATCGAGTGCATAACTATGGGTCGTTGGGCTAGATCCTTTTGCGACTTGGTTTTTAGACGTCTTCAGGTCGGAACCCCTTTCCATCATGCTTGACTCCTTCTGTTTTGGGTTGAGTTCACTCCTTGGTAACTCTCTTCCATCAGGCCTTCTCTGGTAACCGAGAGGAACTTCAACCTCATCATGAGGGTGCTCTTGCGCCAAACTGTTCCGGGAACCTGCCAGGCTTTGGATCGGTCTAACCTTCCTACTCGTACGACACCGAATTGCTTCTCTAGGTTAGCAGTGGTGCTGGTCAGTTAGTGAAACCACGTCTCGCCTTTCCTCCTTCTGCCAGTCAACGCGCAACAGAGACGCCATCGACGCCGGCGACTGGGCCAAGACCGTCTGTTTTTCCTGCTCTGCAACCCTTTCCTTCTGTTTACTCTCCTTCATTCTGGCTTTCTTTAGATGGACCATAAATAAAGATGTCATTAAAATAGACAACCAAAAAACATGCCATCGAAGGCACAAAATATGAGTCATAAGCCACATAAATATATGAGGCATGTTAGACAACTCAAATGGCGTTAACTTGTTTTTTTTTTTTTTTTTTTAAGAAACAGAGATTTATTGATTTAAAGATTTAAAAGAAGAATACAACAACAACAAAAAAAAAAAAAAAAAAAACCCAAAAACACTCTAATACAAGAGAGCCACACCCACCCAACCCCATTACATTGCAAAATATTACAAAATATTCTCCCAACCTGGAAGCCAATCCAAGATGGAATGCCCCAAAGATAAGGGACTATTGCTGATCTAGAAAGACACAAGTGACTATGATTCTTCCCAGATCTAGGTAAGCGAGAGGGCCCTATCCTCGAAGATCCAAGCGTTTCTCTCTCTTCACAAACACCAAATCATTGTCACACTGGTCACCATCCAATGACGCTACCGCTTCGAACAAAACCAAAACAGCCAAAAATTGCTCATTATCCTCAACAAAAAGAGAAAACTGTCTCCTCCACCTTCCCCAAACATAACTGGAATTCAAATGACATAACTAATGACTCATGAAGATCATCTTGGGTCTTAAACATTGTTTTCCATTCATCACTTGGCTTAATATGCCATTAATGATACCCGCTACAAGGAAAAATTTTGGAGAACCATTTAACATCAAGTTCCCTGCCTCTCTTTGGGTTTTGCTGCAAATCTAGTTCATGGTCCCTCATTATTGGATTGTTTACTCGGTTTGATAGTTGTTTGCCTAGATTATAAGCAGGGATGTCTATTCGAGAATTGTTGTTTCGATAATTTGACTTTAGTCCATCTATATTAGGGCGAATAACCCACTGGTTCACCTTTGATGCTCTCAGCAGTGTACTTTTTGAATGTTATCATTTTAGCCTAGCAATAGACTAATGTTGTTTCGACATAAAAACATGTGGCGCAAGACAACAAATCCAACATGGAACCTAAATGTGGAACGGGAAAGCAATAACTAACTTATGATTTTGTCAATGGTGACTATTAATACACATTCTCTAAGATCCATCAGTGTTAGTGGAGAGTTTGTTATTGAGGTTGTAAAGTTGTTAATGTACTTAAAAGAGTGTAGTGAGCAAGTAATGAACAGATGGTATTTTGAATCTCATTTGGAGAATGTCAATCCTTTCAAAAGACTACTTTTTTACTTGGAGAGTGATAGTCATCTACCTTGTTAAATTCAGATCTACTGTCATTGTAAATTGGTACCTATCAAAGCTTTTCCATTGGACTTTTCAGACCAAGAATTTGAGATATCATGCAGTTAAGAAGGTATGTTGCAATAAGGATAACTTCTCTCCAATAAGACTAAAGCAACATTACTTCGAAATTTAAAAATTTAGGGGGAAAAAAAACTCAGTTTGTATCAAGTAGTACTTTTTAATGAGAAACAAAGATGCATTGTATTATTTTAATTGAGAACTGTCAAAGTATACAATTGGAATAAAATGGCTCACATGATTGTACCACACAACAAGGCTTCCATCCAGTAGTACTAATTAACTAAAATGATTTCACTAGTAGTTTCTGTCATCTAAGCTAAGGTATGGGTATTGGGGGTAGGTGCATTTATAGAGGTCAGATTTGCTCATTCTTACTTTATAGAAATTTAGACTCCTTTAAAAAGTGTTCAAGAATTTTGAATTGAGTGTTAGGACATTCAGCATGTTCATGACCAAGCACATATCCTGTCTTGTAATATCTTTCTACATGTTCTTCTTTTCCTTGTAATTTCTTTACTCTATACGAGGACATCAAACTTAAAAATTTATCACAATTTTTTATGTGCTTCTTTCCAAAAGAGTTGAAGCCCACACCTAAGACTAGCTTTGTGCATCCAAAGTAGAAAGAAGGCCAACTACCTTATCACCAGCTTGAAATTTTAGAACTGGAGTACAGCTATGATGTATTTGATTCTTCTAGAAGTGAAAACACCTTTAAACGTCATGAACAGCATGTTTGTCATTCAGATTTGGCAGCAAGTGCATTTCAGTAAAAATGCTTTCAAATTTCAATAAATGGCAGACTTTTACAGCTAAAAACATATCAAATCTATAATTTAGGTTTTTCAAAGACGAAATCTATAAATTTGAGGACTGCAGAACTAAAAATTGATAAGAAAATATTAGAATCTATGATCTAAATATAATGCACATCAAACTAAGTCCATAAAAAGTATCTTTCTTCAGAACAGATAAAAAGCTAGACAGAAAAAATTTGAGCAAGCACAGAACAGATGTATACACAGACGCACTTGCATGTGTATACATGTAATATATGTACTATGGCTTCCCTATACTCACCAATGTACGGTTCAACAAAGAAGCAATAGCAAGCGCAATCCTTATTTGCTTAATCTGAAAATAATCATTTTTTAAATAATTAATCAACAATAATTAATCAACTTGCTGCATGGATTAGTGTTAAATGAATTTATATGGTTTAAGCTATATACATTGACTTAACATGAAATTACCTGGTAATTAACAAGTGCAAAGTGTGTCTCAACATTATGCGCCCCATTTAACAAAAGGCTCTTTGGTATTGATGGCTTAAAAGACAAAAAACCACCTGCAAAAATTAGATTAAGAAATTACACCAGAAGAAATTGGTTGATTACCAAAGAAGCAAATGCAAATTATACATATTTCTACAAGGTAAAAATAGATAAGGACACATCTTTCATGTATGTCTCAGATCTGTATCCAGTGTGAGCAGAAAATTTTCTTGTCAAAACCAAAAAATATTGACCATCTTAAACATAGAACAAGTTATATCATAAGTCACAGGTTTGTATTAAAGCCTTGCTCTATAAGTTCCAAAACTTTCCATATTAATTTTGGATTTCCAATTATCTAGAATTAAATAGGGCCTCTACACTATTTAGCATTTAAGTCAAGGTCTTAAAATGAAGGTAAAAAGAAAGGAACAATTTGAAAAAATAGAGTCATATGTACTTTCATTGTTATCAAGATGGAAAGGTGGAACTTGACTGTAAACCTATACAAAGCAAGGCAAGGCGTCGACGGTCCAAGGCGGACCATAAAATAATTATCTAAGTTTTTATTAATTTAGTGTTAAAACTAAATTTTTCCAACCCCTCTACAAAAAAGATAAATTACAAAGGTGGCCTAGGCGCTTGAGGGGGCTAGGCATCTAGGTGACACCCTCACAACATTGGATACTTTTGTGTAAGTGTGCAATTGTACATAGGACCAACCAGCCTAATGGAGTAAATTTTCATGGATATTATCACATATCAACAGATATAAAAGTAAAAAAAAAATTAAAAAAAAAAAAAACAATTTCATCCTCAACCTCAATTACAAACTACCAGAAAATGATTGAAGTCCAACTCTACTTGAGTGAAAATCTCCAATCCAACACACAAACAAAAGAAGTCACTTAAAAAAAAAAAACTCCAAACTTGACAATCAGCATGAAAGTTTTTTTTGTCAGAAATTCTTTATCATAAATGAGTTTTGAGAAGCTAGTGAATTTGCAATTGCTAGCGAAGAAACTAGTAAGTTCCCAAATTTATTAAATTTGCAAGTATCAATTTTAAGCCTTAAGGTCTTTTTTGCATAATTGTACCTATTCAAGTGTTAACATTGAACGAGATAGATATATTGTGCAATTGTACTGTTATCAACACTTAAATTGATCTCTTCACAATTAACGGGCCAATGACAAGCGGGGGTGATTACTAGCGTGCCTCCCTTGGTAGTCAAATAGGAGGTGACAAGAAAGGTGCAGATGACGGCTGGATAATGGTGACGAGACAAGGGAGACATTATAGACATCTAAAAAAACACAACACGAAGGATAAGGTTGTATGGGGATGGAACAAACACTTGCACCAAAGGGTGGGAAATTCTTCACAAGGCTCGTCGGAATATTATGCGTTTGACTCGATATTTAAGACATTCTCCATTGGCATCTCCAAAGGAAGTAATGAATCCACTTTTCAAGAACACGTGAGAACCACCAAGTACACTCTGTCACTTGAGAAGCATAGCGTCAAATGGATCCATGTAGAGGTGCAACACGCTTTGACCAAGCCATGTGATGGAACTTTCAAGAAAACTAGGACGGGGACCAACTACACACTCTTTATTGAAACCGACACTAACAAACGAGGTAGCTTCAAGAAGTTGGCCCAGGTAGGTCAAAGGGTGCGGCAAAGCATTTACATCTCCAAGGAGCCAGAGAGAAAAACATGGCATTTACTCCTTAAAATACTAGATAAACTCTCGATAGAGTACAAAGAGGCTTCTAGGCTCAAGAAGAAAATTGAATCTGAAGGTGACCCACAAATTGTTGGCCCGCGTATACGACACGAATCAAAGAGAGAAGGCGAGACAAGATCGAACATGGCAGGAAGAATTAAGAAACTGGAAGGAGGTTTTAGGTAGAAGCTAGATATCCAATCTAAGACGCTCAAGGTAGAGTGGGCGTTCGATAAAAAAGGCCTGGTAGGAGATTGAACAGGAACTCCAACAAATACTGGGACAAGACCCAAACCTAATTATTATTGATGCTTCTAGGGCTACAATACATTGCAAAAATAGAGACAAAATTCGTCAACTGAAAAATAGCCAACCTTAGAAGTTTCACAGTGATGTTAAGGTGGAGGAATGGTATGACTACAAGTTGTGGGAGTAAAGGAAAATCGCATGTCAGCGTAGCTAGATTGGGGTAAAAGGCATTTCATGGGAAAACTGGAACTTAGCAAACATAGCCAAAATTGTAGAGATGTATGGTAGTCTTCCTGATGTGGCTGAGATCAACCTTACAAATCGTTCCAAGGAAATGGCTATCTTGAAAGTTAGAGGACATACCAATGGCTTCCTTCCGGCAGAATTAAAAATATATGATGACGACGGTGTTTAAGAGATTTGCTTGCATGATTTGTAGAAAATTTAATGCATGGAGGTGGAGAAATTCAGAGAGGAGCAAATGAAACTTCAAGGAGAAACAACCTACAACCCACTAGAGACGGGGCAGCTACGGCAACGACGCTCCCCAATGGTGGATGATGGTACAAGGCGTGATCCCTATGTACCCTTGTACAGGCACCAGCCTACTAGGGAGAGGCGACAGGCTATAGGTGACATAGTTCGTAAGTACTAAGGAATGTGATAGTGACAGAGAACGTGATTTAGACAATGGAAGAATAGAAAGGTTGAAGGAGGATGAAGACAAAAATTCGATCCACCGGGGGACACAGGGAGGTAACATAAGAAAAAAGTATACACATGTTGTGGAGAATACATCTCATCACAAGGAAGCCCAAGTGAGCCCATGAGCCCAAACTCCACTACCCTCCGGACGAAGAAATATGGTGAGGGAAAAAGGTGGGGCCCCCTAAAGCATATACACCAGACAAAGGGCCCAAGACAAGAATGTTGCCAACAGATGGATCAATATGACCAATAATAAGTCTAGCAAAGGCAAGGAAGTTGTACGGATCACCTCATACTCCAACTTGGAGGGTTGCATTCCAGCCACACCATTCTCGGAAGGAATCTAGACACAAGGGACACTTAGCAATATTCCAAATGATGATGAGCTTGCTATGCGTAGCATCGGAGAATAGCTTACTCAAAAGAATGTATGTTTTACCATTCGTTTCCCCTCTCCTATCGCAAGTTGCAGCTCCAAGACAAAACAAAAAAGCACCCGCTGGAAACCCAATGAAGAAGAGGGTCGACTTTTCATACCAGAGCTAACTCAGAATAAAATTGGGAATGGAGACACAGTGACACAACTAAATAGTTACGAGGATGATTTCCAGAAAATGATCAAGTTCCTTAGCTAGATTGACATCCGACTTTTTCAAATGGATGGAATAGCTTAAGCGAGTTCCAGTTATTAAGTATCCCTATGTCAACCATGCAGATACTCTCTTGGAATATCAGAGGTTGTGGATCCTGGGATAAGTGTAGCCTCATCAGGCAGACTATAGCAGCAACTTAGCCCAAAATTGTAGCTCTTCAAGAGACAGAGGACTATGATTTCCCCAAACCTGATGGCTCTGATTTGGCGTAAGAGGTTTGTCAATTGGGTCTCCATTCTAGCAGTAGGTACAACCAGGGGAACCATGATCGTCTGGGATGAGAGATCCATAGAGGCTGTGGACTAATTTCCAAGATCATATTCCATGTCTATCAAATTCAAGGGACTCTTACTGGTTGTTCACCATTGTGTATGGCCCTTAATGGAGGAGAGAACTAGCTTTTGGGACAAGCTTTTTGCGCTCTCCATTCTTCTTCAAGGCCCTTGGTGCATCAATGGGGATTTCAACGTTATCAAAAACCTGAAGGATAAGTTAAATTGCACTTCACAAACATGTTCAATGAGATAGTTTCATGATCTGATCAACAAGCTACAATTAAGAGATATGGACCTTATCAATTCCAAATTCACTTGGACTAATAATCAGGAATAGGTTACAATGTCGAGGCTAGATAGATTTCTAGCTAAATCCCACAAGGAGGATTTGTTCCCTAACAGTAGTCTGTTATGCAATGCCTCACCTCGGATCACTGGTCGGTGTTGCTCAATACTTGAGCTCTCCGCTAGGGCCCTAACCCTTCAAGTTTGAACACTCATGGCTCCATAGGGCATATTTCTACTCAAAAATGGAAATGTGGTGGAAGGATCCCATCCCTAGAGGGTGGTCGAGATACAAGTTCATGTATAAACTGAAACACCTTAGAAGTGAGCTGAAATTTTGGAGTGAAAATTTCATAAATGAAGATATTGTCGAAACACAAGAGTTGTCCCACATTCTCGAAGAAATAGATTATTCCATCTCGGAGAGTGGTCAGTTTCATGAGTGGAAAGAAGAGAGGGGAAAAATTATGCTAGAAATTTTGTGCCTCAATAATAAATTAGAATGGAGGCTAGGTAGAAAGCAAGAATAACATGGGCAAAAGGAGACACAAATACAAAATTCTTCCATAAAATCCTTTTCATTAGGAGGGTGCGAGCATTCATTTCTAGGATAGAATCAGCTGATGGTCTATTGTTGGAATCCATGGAGGATGTTCAAGCGGCTATTATTAGTTACTTTACTCAACCATCCAAGGATGTGGATAAGCCGAATTGGGGCATCGATGGCATCGATTTTAACCCCATCTCCAAGGAATAATAAGAGTGGTTGGAAAGACCATTCTGTAAGGAGGAAGTTAGGAAGCCACCTTTAGTAGTGAAGGTGACAAAGCCCCTGGCTCTGATGGCTTTACCACACTTTTTTGCCAAAAGAACGGGACCTTATTAAAAGAAGATGTCATGGAACTGATGCGAGACTTCCATACTCATGAGATTATAAACAAGTTTACAAATGAAACCTACATCCAACTAATTTCGAAGAAGAATCCCCCTGTGAAGGTAGAAGACTCTTGTCCAATTAGTCTCATCACTAGCCTTTATAAAATAATTGCCAGGGTTATCATGAGACGGCTAAGAGAAATATTCCACGGCACAGTTGCCAAGACTTAGTTGAGATTTGTCAAGCATCAGCATATCCTTATTGCAGTTTTGATCACCAATGAAGTAGTGCAGGATTGTCGAACTCGCAACAAAGAGGGTCCAATCATAAAAATTGATTTTTCTAAAGCATGTGACTCCATAAGATGGAAATATTTGCTCCACGTCCCTCTAAAAAAGGGTTTTGGTGACAAGTGGTGTAAATGAATTCTGGGACGTCTACCTTTTGTTACTTATTCTGTCATTATCAATGGTAGGCCAAGGGAGAAGATTGTAACCTCGAGAGGCCTTAGACAAGGAGATCCGTTATCCTCATTCCTATATATATTGGCAGCAGATTTCCTCTATATTATCATGAAGAAAGCTATTGAACATGAGTTTCATAGCCTTGAGGTTGCTCATAACAGAATCCATCTCACTCATCTCTTCTATTTTAATGATTGTCTTTTTTTTTCAAGAATGATGAGAAAAGTAGGATGATGCTTATAAATGTGTTGGAATGTTTCTTCCTCATCTCCGGTCTTCAAATTAATTTTAAGAAGAGTCACATGGTGGGTGTAAACCTTCAGAGGAGAAATTGCAGCATGCAACTCAGGAAATAGGCATCCTTGTGAGCACTTGGCCCCTCAAATATATAGGTCTTCCACTTGGAGGAAGTCCTACAAAAAAGTCCTTTTGGAATTTGGTTGCTCGAACCCTTAAGAGGAGGATCGATGGATGGAAGGGTAGTTACTTGTCATGTGGAGGCCGTTTGCTTTTAATCAAGACTATCTTGGAGGCTCTCTCGATATTACATCTCCTTATTCAACTTCCCAATAGCAATTGTAAAAGACATTGAAAGAAGTATTAAACGATTCTTTTGGAAACCAAAAAAACGTTGACAAGGTCCATATGTAGGTAAACTGGAATCAAGCCAAATTGCCCACCACTCTTGGAGGCCTAGGGATAGGGAATTTGCAATATCACAATGTAGCACTAGCGGCTAAATGGTTGTGACGTCTCCCTTCCTCCCAAGACACGCTATGGGGAAATATTACTACTAACATCCATGGCACTTCTCCTAATTCCATGACCACAGGTTTAAATTCCAATGTTAGTGGCCAATCTCCCTGGAAATTCATCCATTCCATATATTTGATCTTTCTTAGGCCATGTCCGTTTGAAGGTCGAAAACAAAAGGCAGATCAGCTTTTGGGTGAACATTTGGTGTGGCTCCACAGCTCTCAAGGATACTTCCCCTCACCTATATAGAATTGCAAACTAAGCAATAGCATCTATCTATGACCTAAGAGCTTCTAACCTTGAACCCCAAGATCCTGCTTCAACATGGAATTCCAATTTTAGAAGAAATCTCAAATATCAAGAAATTGATGATTTGGCTGCTAAGTTGCAATCCCTAGATGGGGCTCAATTTACCACTCACGATGATGAATGGAGATGGGCTCAAGATACCAACAGAAAATTTACAACCAAATCATGCTACTCCTTCCTTAATGTTGTAAAAATTCATAATAGACGAACACATCTGGACATCATTTGGAAAGCTAAAATGCCACTTAACACCAAAATTCTAGCTTGGCTAATCACTCTTGGACTTCTTAATTGTGTTGTCCAACTCCAAAAGAAATTCTCTAATTGTTGTCTATCTTCGTCTTGGTTTTGTTTATGTAGGACTACTGCTGAAGAGGAGCGCCATATGGTTTGCTCCTATAGCGTTTTGAAGGAAGTTTGGTCAGTTTGGAGGGATGCCCTTCCAATGCTGTCCATGACCTCAGAAGATGATCTGCTCAGCTTCCCTCTTTCCATCCCCCCACAATTGAAGAATTATTGGTCTCTGATCCATTTTGCCATTTGGTACTCTATTTGAAAAGCTAAAAATAGGTGTATCTTTAAAAATGAAAAGGTTGACGCACATCGAATAGTAGAAAAATCAGCTTATCTTTTTTCTATTTGGATTTCGTCTCCTCATTTGGAAAGGGGCACTCATTTGGAGACTGGATGTTCAAGTAGGCCTCTATTCTACATTCGCTGATGTCACAACTTGTAGCTTTTTGGACTTCTCGTCCAAATTTTAATATAATATAATATACCGTTACCTTTCAAAACAAAAACATTGGACTGGATATTTCGAGAGAAACTTTTAAATCTAAAAGGCTTTAAAGTAGTAAAATTATGATTAATAATTTAATGTAGCTTTAGCATAGCTAGAAATATAGAGGGAACATAATAAGATTGAAAGTCAAGAGATATTAAATGTAATTATACAACAAGAAGAAATAAAAGATATTATCTATCATAAAATTTAAGAAGGTTTAGTAAATTGGAAAAGAACATCTAGAATATTTCAGGACTAACAAATACCAAAACCATTGACACAAAGTTTTCAAAAGACAAGTATTAAACTATTCATATTTTACCTAGAACAAAGCATTGAGCAATAAAGAAGCAACATATCAATCAATTAAGTGTAACAGAAAACCCAAATATTAAAATGGATATAGTTAAAACATTGAAGGACAAAATAAAAAATTGACACATCCTATTCAAAACATTCGATATTGATTCCTCCAAAGATAGTCAGACAGAAATGAAATCATTCTGCAAGAAAAAACGAGAACAACCCTATAATCTCTGTCCTTGGAGAAAAATAACGTACAGTGGCTTTGTACAGAAGTGAAACACGCCTTGATACACTACGTTATGAGACTTTTAAGAAAACTAGGAGGGAAAATACATACACTGTATTTATTGAGACTTATGCTAACACCCGAGGAAGCTTCATGAAATTGGTCAAGCTGGTCCAAAGGGCTTTCGAAAGTATTTACATCACTGATGAACCAAAGAGGCAAACATGGTTTACATTCCTTCAAACTCTGGACAAACTCATGGAAGAACACAACAAGGTTACACTTCATAAAAAGAAGACAAACGCTACAGGAGAAAAATAAATTGCAAGCAAACGCATAAAACACGATCCCAAGAGAGGAAGTAATACACTGTCCCACATGGCAAGTAGTACCAAAAAACAAGAAGGGAGTGTACGCACCAAAATCGGATATCGTTCAAAGAGGCTCAAGGTTGTGCGTATCTCCAACAAGAATGCCTAGCAAGAAATTGAAGAGGAACTCCACCAGATCCTGGAACAGGACCCCAATCTATCTCTCCTTGATGCCACTAGGGCAATGGTACAATGCATGAATGGAGAAGAAGTGCGTAGATTAACAAGAGATCTCACTCAACAGTTTAACGGTGATATCAGAGTGGAGGAATGGTTTGACTTTAAACTGTAGGAACAAAGGAAAATTGCGTGTCGGCGTAGTTGGATCAGCGTTTAAGGCATCTCATAGGAAAAAAGGAACCTAGCATACATAGCTAAAATTGTAGAGGATCACTCTCTCAAATAGATCCAAGGAAATGGTCATCATGAAGGTTCGGAGTCACCCTGGTGGTTTCCTCCTATAGGAAATCGAGATCTGCAATGACAATGGTGTTCAGGAGCTTCAGTTGCGGGACTTGCAAAAGGGTTGGTGTCCGAAAGTGGAGAAAGCCAGAGAAGAGCACAAGGAGATATTGAAAACAATAGCTCGTATAGCGTCAATGACGGAGGAGGTTCGGCAGCACTGCTCTCCAACGGAGGAAGACATTTGGAGCACGAAACCGCTACCCCTAACACCCTCGTATAGGTGCCATCCTATGAGGGAGACTCGACAGGCTAGGAGTAGAGCAACGAGCAAGGATCGTACCACGAAAAACAACAGCAATGGAGAATGTAGCGCAAACAAACAGAATACAGATGGCTAGAGGGACCAGGATAGCGCCAAAAATGAAATTCCTCTGGGCCCACATAGTGGCAGTAAAAGGATATAGTCAGCGCAACATGTTAAGGCTACACTCCATTCAAGGGAAACAAAGGTGAGGCCGCAGGACCTAAGCCAACTTGTTTGTGGCCCAAGAAAGAAAACAGTTGGTCTCCCTTTGAGAATATACACCAGACAATAGACCCAAATAAAGTTATTACCAACAAATCGATCTCCAAGACTAATACTACACCTAGGTGAGGTAAAGAGATAGTGACAATTACATCATCTTCTAAGTGGAAATATGTTCCAACCACCTCCTTCTCTGTTGGCACTTGGACTCAAGGGGGATTTAGCGATGCTTTTGATAATGATGAACCAGCCATTCTCGCCACCGAAGACGATTTCAACTAAAGAAGATATGCTCTATTATTTGTCTTCCCTCCCCAAGTGTTGGTTGTAGCTCAGGGCCTCAGCAGAATCGCAACCCACAGAACTCATCTAACATTGAAGCCACTAATACCCAAAGTGAATTTAATTTAGAGAAGCTATCAAATTAGAAGTCTGAAAACTCCTCATCATGAGGATGAGAATGATTTTCAAAGAGTGGTCGATTTCCTCCGTAAGATCAACGTCTAGCTCTTTTGACTGGATGATTCATACTAATCAGTCATTCCTCATGCGGGTTTCACTTTAGTCATGGGGAAAATGTCTTGAGACATCAGAGGTTATGGTTCTTGAGATAACCGTAGTATTATTAGGCGAATCCTACTTGCAGCTTATCTTTGTGTTGTCACCTTTCAAGAGACGAAGAAGACTGAGTTTCACCCAAACTTGATAGCTCTGATTTGGCGCTGACACTTCATTAAGTAGGTTTCTATCCCAGTGATAGGCAAAGCTAGGGGTGTCCTAGTTGCTTGGGATATGCAAGTTATAGAAGTCCTGAAATCCTTCCCAAGGCCCCATTCTTTATCAGACAAGATTAAGGAAGAAAAGGATTCTTGCTGGTGGTTTACCATCGTGTACATCCCGTGCTCGAAGGAGAGAATGGGTTTTTGGGATGAGTTGTCAACCTCTCAACTCTTTTTCAAGGTCCAGTATGGAAGAGATTAGAATTATTCTTTGAAGACAACCTCGATGAGGCAATTTGATGATCTTATTAATGAGCTATAACTCAAAGATATGGACCTTACTAATTCCAAGTATACATGGACCAATAACAGGGATCAGGTTGCCATGTTTAGGCTTGTCTAGTTTTTAGCAAACCCCCTGTGGGAAGAATTGTTGCCAAATTACAAATAGTTCGTTTTACAGCGCCTCACCTCTGATCATTGGTCGATTTTGCAGGATACTCAAATTCTCCCATGGGTTCCTACTCCCTTTAGGTTAGAACATTCTTCGTTATCTAGAATAAATTTCAACTCATATATGGAAGTTTGGTAGAAAGAGCCCATACCTAGAGGGTGGCCAGGTTACACCTTCATACACAAGCTTAGGCGCCTCAAGAGGGAGCTAAATGCTTGGAGCACAAATTTCATGAGTGAAGATATTCGCAAAAGGCAGGAGCCATCCAAGAAACTCGAATCCATAGAATCCTCAATTGTGCAGGTTGGGCGGCTCTACGAGATGAAGGAAGAAAGGGGGAAAATTCTACAGCAACTAGTCTATATTGACCATAGAATAGAAAGAGAGGCTAGGAAAAAAGCTTGAATTACTTGGGCGAAAGGAGACACAAACACAAAATTCTCTCCATTAGGAGAGCGCAAGCATTCATCTCAAGGATAGAAACAACTAATGGCATGTTGGTGGAGTCTTTGGAGGATATTCAGCAAACTGTGGTCAATTACTTCTCAAACGTGTACAAGTATGTGAACAGGCCAAATTGGGCCATTGATGGTATTGTTTGGCATCCCATTACCAAGTATCAATAGGAATGGCTGGAACAGTCATTCCAAGATGATGAAGTCAAGGAGGCAGTTTTTAGTAGTGAAAGTGACATTGCTCTAGGCCCAAATGGATTCACCATGTTGTTCTATTGAAAGAACTGGGACTTGCTAAAAGAAGAGATCATAGAGACGATGTAAGACTTCTATCCCAATGGGACCATCAATAGATGCACGAACGAAACCTACATCCATCTAATCCCAAAAAAGAGTCACCCTATGAAGGTAGAAGAATTTCACCCAATTAACCTCATATCCAGCCTATACAAAATCATTGTCAAGGTCCTCATGAGAAGATTGAAAGAGGTTATTCACGATACAGTTGCCGAGAACCAAAAGGGATTTGTTGAACATCGGCACATCTTTCATGCCATCTTCACCACTAATGAAACAGTAGAGGATTACAGTGCTCATCATAAAGAAGGATTAATCATAAAGATCGACTTTTCCAAAGCTTATGATCGTATAAGATGTAATTTTTTTAATTCACATAACGCAAAAAAGGGCTTTCGTGGCAAGTGGTGCAAATGGATTCTCAGGTGCATTTCCTTGGTGACGTCTTCTATCCTCATCAATGGAAGGTCAAGGGGAAAAATTGAAGCTTCGAGGGGCCTTAGAGAAGGAGACCCCTTGTCCCCATTCTTAGATATCTTGGTGGCAGAGGTATTCTTCAAAAAGCTATCGAGCATGGTCTTCATGGTTTTGAGGTTGGTGCTAACAAAATCCATCTCACTCACCTGCTATGTGTTGGTGAGTGTCTTTCCTTCTTTAAGAATGAAGAGATGAGTAGAAGAATGCTTACAAAAGTGCTAAAGTGTTTCCTCTTCATTTTCAGTCTCCAAATTAACTTTAAAAAGAGTCGAGTGGCGGGAATTAACCTGTCAAAGGAGAGCTTGCAGCAAGCAGCCTGAGAGATAGGCATTCCCAAGAGTGATTGGCTTATAAAGTATGTAGGTCTTTCATAGGTGGAAATCCTAGCAAGCAGTCATTTGGGAACTAGTAGTGCAAACTGTCAAAAAGATTTAAGGTTTTCGGCATCTTTCGAGAAAGATATTGAAAGGAGCATAAGAAGATTTTTCTAGAAAGTGAAAACTGTAGACAAGGTCATTATGCTAGTTAATTGGAATCAAGTCAAGCTGCCCACTTCACTTGGAGGTTTGGGGGTAGGGAACCGTAGAATAGAAATTGTAATCTAGACTTAGCAGCTAAATGGTTGTCGCGGTTTCCTTCATCCCAAGACATGCTCCAAGAGAAAGTTATTGGTAGCATCATGGTATCTCCCCTAACTCCATGACCACGAAGCTGAAGACCAAAGTTAGTGGTCAGTGTCCTTGGAAATTTATCCACTCCATTTATCCAACTTTTCTGCGTCAAGTTAGATGGAGCGTTGGAAATGGGAGTCGGATCAACTTTTCGGAGGATAATTGGTGAGGCACTACACCTCTTGAGGAGACATTTCCTCGCTTATACAGACTAGCAAGTTCAATTTCAGCCACCATTCATAACTTGTGGGCTTCTAATCATGAGTCTCAAGCTCCCAATATAGCATGTAACTTCGATTTTCGAAGAAGCCTCATTGCAATCCCAAGCGAGGGCCCAATTTACCCTCCAAGAAGATGCATGGAGATGGATTAGTGATGCCACCAGGAAATTCGCAACCAAATCATGCTATTCATTTATCAATTCCACAACCTACCCCAATTGGCAATCGAAACTGGATATCATCTAGAAAACCAAAATGCCTCTCAAAGCCAAAATTATGGCTTAGTTAATGACCTTTAGGTTGCCTTAATTGTGTTGTCCAACCTCAAAAAAAGGTTCCTAACTGTTGCCTATCTCCTTCGTGGTGCTGTATGTGTAGGGCTGCTGATGACAAGGTGCAGGATCTCTTTTGGGATTGTAGCTTGCTAAAGAAGGTTTGATCGGTCTAGCAAAATTACCTTCCAATTTTGTGTATGTCCTCGGATGTTGGCATGATCTGTTGTTCGCCTTCCATTTTTTTTTTTTTTTTTTTTTGAGCAGAAACTAAAAGATTATATTATATTAATAAAAGTTTAAGTACATTGTTGGATGAGAAATCCAACAAGAAAGCAAAATACAAAGATTACAATGATTGTAGAATGTTTCCCCCATTCCCCAACCATTCCCCAAAAGATAATCCCTAAGAGAGTTTAGAATTAAAGATCTATGAGAAAAACAAAGTATTGGATCTCTCCCATATCATGTGGATTTCTCTCTTCTTCTCCTTGAACATCCTAGAGTTTCTTTCCTCCCACACCGTATACCAAATTGCTGCCATAAGAACTCTCCAGTATTGTCTTATTCTAGACATATTTCCATTTGTTGTCCTTAGGTTTTTTTTTTTTTTTGAAGAGAAACTATAGTATTATTAAGGCTAAAAGTAAAGGATTTCAGATGAGGAATCTGAAATCTGAGTTACAATGAGTTCATAATATTGTGCCAGTTCCTTAGCCACTCCCCAAAAGTGTACCCATGACTCATTTTAGTATTAGCTATTTAAGTACAAAACAGAATTTTGGATCTCTCCCAGACCCTATTACTATCTTTACAAGAGTTCTTAAAAATCCTACTATTTCTTTCCTCCCAAACACTATACCATATAACAAAAATGATAACTCTACAATAGGCTTGCAATCTTCTGTCTTGATCCCTTTCCAAGCTTTGATCTTCTGCTTCCCTTCTCCAAGGTCTGATTTCTTTACATCTTTGTGTCCATCCTTCCCAAACTTCTGAAATGAACCTGCATTTCTCAAATATGTGCATTGTGGTTTCTTCATCTCCCCTGCATAGGCAACAAATGAAGGCTTTAAAGTATGATTAGGCATTTTGGATTGCACTACATCATCTACATTTAGCTTATTAAGAAGAATCAGTCAGGCCAAGATTTTTGCTTTGGTGGGAATTCTGGTTTTCACACAAGGTTTGCGTAGTGGAAAGGACCTGAAGTTGTCCGACCGTTGTTTAATTTGTTGAAGAAGGACTGAACCAAAAATCCGCTTTCCTTGCCTCCCATCTGTTCAATTCTGTCCTTATTATTTGTGATTTGGGTCTGCTGTAGCAAGTTGAGGATCTCCATGACTTCCTGCACTAAATCTTCCTTGATGTTCCTATTTATGTGGAGATTCTAAGCCCAGTTTTCTAATCTTTCTTCCCCTGTTTTGTTAACGAAATCTGAACTTGGGGCTTCGTGCTTGTTTGACAGCTTATAAAGACCTGGGAAGATATCTTTCAAACTATCTGTGGCACACCATCTATCTTCCAAAAACCTTGTTTCCTCCCCCTTACCTACCTTCCATCTGATATGTTTTCTGAACTGAGGATAAAGATTGGCTATTGCCCTCCAGGGGGATTTCCTGCTGCACTTCCTGCTGATTCCAGCCTCCCTACCTTTAGCCAGGTGACCATGGATACTTTTAATGATTCTGGCCCATAGAGTATTCGGCTGTGTGTAGAGTCTCCATAGTCATTTTCCCATAAGAGCTTGATTGCGCTTTGTGATGCTACCAATGCCGAGGCCTCCTTGCTCCTCACTCTTGCACACTTGCTCCCAACTCACCAAATGCTGGCCCTTCTCTTTTCCTTCTTTTTTCCACGTGCATCTCTTAAGACTTTGCTCTATTTTGTTGGCTGCCCCTTTTGGGATTTTGAAGACCGACAAGAAGTAGTCCGAGGTGGCCTCTAAGACAGCTTTTATGAGCAAAAGACGACCACCACGGGAGAGATAACTGCCTCTCCAACCTTCCCCCCTCCTGTTGATAATGTTTATGACTGGGTTCCAGAAGTCCAACTTGTTTGGGCTTCCTCCCAGCGGCAGTCCTAGATAATTCAGCAGCCACTGTCCTTTAGATACCTTCATTTGATCAGCTATCCTGTCCAGGTCCTCCTCCTCCACATTAAGACCCACTAACTTGCTTTTATCAGCATTTATTTTCAACCCAGAGTATAAGCAGAATGCGTCTAAGGCATCTCTGAAATTCTAAATTTCCTCTGAATCATTTCTCATGAAGAGAATACAACCATCTGCAAAGAATAGATGATTTAAACTTATTCTGTCCTTCCCTATCTGCAGACCTGTTATTCTTTGTTTTTCCTCTGCACGTTGCATGATTCTAGTGAGGTCGTCAGCCACCAAAGTGAAGAGGAACGATGACAACGAGTCCCCCTGCCTTAGCCCTTTCTGACCTTTGAATTTGCCTCTTGGGCGACCATTGATGAAGATAGAGTATGACACTGAGGATAGACAACCTTGAATACATCTTCTCCACTGCGTTCCGAATACCTTGGCTTCTAGCACATAATCTAAAAAGCTCCACCTCATCGAGTCGTAAGCCTTTGCGAAATCCACCTTCAGGATAAGGCCCTGTTTCTTCCCTGCTCGGTGCTCTTCCACCACCTCGTTGGCGATTAGAACTGCGTCTAGGATCTGCCTGTCTTTAATGAAGGACATCTGAAGCTCACTAACCATGGTATGAAGGACTGTTCACAATCTAATAGTAAGAGTTTTGGCTATTATTTTGTAGACACTCGTTATCAGGCTTACTGGCCTGTAATCATTAAGTCTTATCGAATTAATCTTTTTTGCTATGAGACATAGGTATGTTTCGTTGACCCTGCTGTTAATCACCGCATCCTGGTGAAATTTTGTCATGAATTCAAGGAGATCATGTTTTATAGTGTCCCACTCTTTCTGGAAGAAACACATGGTAAACCCATCTGGACCTGGGGTCTTGTCCCCATCGCAGCTAAAAACTGTCTTTCTAATCTCTTCTTCTCAAACAGCCTTTCAAGCCATCTTTTGTCCATCTCTGAGATTTGGTGCCAATTCAGACCTTCAATTCCCCATCTCCTAGTAGAGTTCTCCTAGAATAGGGATTCGAAATGACTGATAATGGCCTCCTTTATCTGATCCACTTCCTCCAATAACTGGCCCCTTTCGTCCTCCACTCTAGTGATCATGGCTTTTGCCCTTCAAAGAATGAGAATTCTGTGGAAATACCTCAAGTTTACGTCGCCCTCTTTGGCCCATTTTAGTTTTGCTCTCTATCTGGCTTGCCTTTCCATTCTGAATTTAGTCTGCTGGATCTGCTTAATCGTGTCCATTCTCACTTCCATTATTTCCGGGTTATTATTCCCTCTTTCCAGCTCAAAGTCCAACTGTTTAAAGGTATGGATTAAATTCTCTAACTTCACCTGGTCTTGGGGTTATTGCTTATTATTCCATTCTTTCAGCTTATTCTTCAGATGCAACAGCTTCATCATGCATTTGTACCTAGCCCATCCTCTAGGTTTGTGATTTTCCCACTCCTTTTTTACTAGCTCCTTGAATCCTAGTTGAGAGACCCAGCTATTCTCGAATCTGAATGGGCCTAGGCCCCAGATGGCCTTTTTCTCACCAAAGCGTATTCCCCATAAAGCGGTCCAGTTTGCAGAGGGTGGGAGGACTCCGACCATTGCTCCAAGTGAATTTGATATTCTTCATTTCCGTCTCTTTTAGTTGCATGTCTTGGATCGAGTCGTCAAAGGTGTGCATTTGGATTGTGGTGTATTCTCCATGGAGCTTTTCAGAATGGTTCCTCATAATGTTGAAGTTCCCCGCAATACACCACGCCCCTTGGACAAAGGCTGACATGGCAGCTAGCTCAGTGAGGAAGTTCTCCCTTGCTAAATTGTCGCAAGGCCCATAAACTGTTAAAAACCACCACTCCTAATTACCCTCTTCCTTCAGTCTAACTGTGAGGGAGTATTCTCCTTCCAGCTTCTCCTTCAAGACGAATTTCCGAGAATCCCACATTATAATTATGCCCCCTGCCGATCCCTCTACTGCCAATTCAGCCCACTCTACAAAGGAGTGTTTCCACCAACCAATGACCAGTTGTCTGTCTATCACGCTTTTCTTGGTTTACTGGAGGGTTACAATATCCGCCCTGGAAGATCTGAGAGTCTTTCGGATGGCTTGAAGCTTAGAGGCGTTGCCCACACCTCTGATGTTCCAACTGATGATCTTCATGAGGAAGCTTAATCCCCAAACCCAGATAGGAAGTCATCAATGGACTTCTACCAGCTGAGCGTCGATTGTCATTAAGAAAACTCGAATACGCTCCATTTCCTTCTCTTGAACCTCTTCTGTGTTCTCTTTCTGTTGAGCCCTACATAGAAGGGGCTCTTCGCTTTGCTGCTCTACCTGATACCTCATTGTTGTTCCCTGTGGCTCTTGGTGTTTCGGTTGACTAATTATAGTATGATCCTTCTCTGTCATCATTCTTGTTGTGACCGGAGGAGTGGAGCCGATGAATAATCGAGGTGTTCCGTCCGAGGTGTTAGCAGGGATAGAGGTAGAGTGGGATGAAGGGAAGTAGAAGTTCTGTGAGTGGTGGCGTACCCGGTTATGCCACTTTGCCCCGTATTGTGATGGATGTTCTTTTTCCTCCGAGTACCACATGGAGGTGTCATCTTTAGTGAATGGGGTTTCCAAGACTCCGTCTAGATCTGAATCGAAGGTCGTGCTCAGCTCCCTTGTGTCCTCCGATTCTGTCCCTGGCATCTCCGACTGAGCTTCCCACCTAGCCATGACCCCCCTGTTGTCTCTGCTTCCTTTTGATTTCTGTCTTCGGTAGACGCACAACTCCTTCTGATTGTCAGGCCTTTGTTTGTTGAAAAAGGACCTCTCCTTTTCCTTATCGATGTTACGATCCGTATATGGCTCTGTTGTGTTTCTTTGGGCTTTTTGTTCCTTGCTCCTATAAATCTCAGCGGATTCTCTGTCGGGATAAACTTGGTGTTGATCCGTCATGTTTAGGCCTATTCGGTCTCTGTTCGATTTAAAACTGTGGGCCGCCTTCCTTAGCCCATAACTTGTGCATCCTTCTTTCCTCGGACTTGTCATTCCAACTTCTTTGTTTGGGGCCCAATGAATCTCGGTCCAGCTTCTGTCTTCTCTGTCTAGGCCTACTGTGGTCCCTGTGTTTGGGTCTTGGTCCATTCCTTGTATCTTCTGTTTCGATCTCCTTCCCACCGTTGTTTGAATCTTGGCTCCTCTCTCTCCTGTCTCAGAGCTCTCCTTTCCTTCCTTGACACCTGTTGGGGTCCGACGTCATCAGCCGCCTGACAAGTGAGACCCTCCCCTTGCGTCTCTGGAGCCTCTGTGAAGGCATCATGACCGTTACCTTCTCCATCACCTGCCCGGTTACCGTCAACCTCGTCGCCTTCCTTCTCCAAAATTTGAGTCTCATCGCTGCTCCAGTCGCCAGACTGGTGATGATTGGCGAAAATTTCTACCGGAATTTTGTTTGTCGTGAACTGATCGATGATTTGTGATCGGAGTTCCGCTATCTCCAGTCCCCAGTTCCTCTCTATCTCTACCAGTCTGAACTCTTAGATCCCTTCTTCGTCATATATTTTGAATTCCTTTGGAAGGAATCCTGAAACGTGACCTTTCAATCTTATTATCGCCATCTCCATCATCGCACTGGTCAAGGTTGCTTCAGCTATATCAAGTAGCCCACCACATGCCTCCCAAATCTTGTCGAATGTGTAGATGTTCCAGTGCTTTGGGGGGATGCCTTCAATTCCCATCCAGTTATTCCGGCATGCCACCTAGCCCCCTTAGCTTGTCGTTTCCTCTTTCCACTCCTCGATACAAAATCCTCCAAGATAAGTCTGGTATAACTGAGCTCGTAAAATGCCCATGTCCGTTGGATCGTTGCAGATTAATAAGCCTCTCGCCACATCAAGCTTACGAATGGTGACCTCCTTTTTTAGCATCCTTCTTATTGATCTCTCGATTGTTGCCCATGATGTCTCGTTTGAAGTTCTCATGATGGAGAACCACGAACTGTGTGTGGTCGGTTACTCGTTACCTCCTCTTCCTTGATGATTTACCGGTGCTCATCTAGTTTTGTCATGATAGCCGCAAGTTATTTCCTCCTCTCTTCTAGCCGGCCGTTGGTAGCCAACTTCAGTATTGTCTCTCCTTCTTGTGGCTTCTTCTCTTGTGTTATCTGTCATTCTCAATCTATTCTCCATATACGCCGATGTTTCTTGAACCACCCTGTCCAAGGCTCTCAATAACTGTCTCCATGCTTCCGTGGTGCGTTCCTCTAGTATTATGATGCTTTGTTGTTGGCCGTTGACCAATTTCATCAACTTCAGGAACCCACCATTTCCATTCGCGATGACCTCCATGATAGTCACGTGCCCCTCATTCCTGAATAACTCCTATTGTGCCTTTGCTTCCTATATTTTCTTCGATGAACTTTCTCAATTTGTTATGTACCCAGGTAGTCGTTTCTCAATTTATCACTATTTTGTAAGTCTGATTTTTTGTGATTTCCTGAATAATGATTTCTTCCCCATATTTTGTGTCGTGTACCGAGAACTGTTTGAATCTTGTTTGGAAAGTTGTGTATTCTCCGTCCTCGTGTACAGGATTTTGTATCTTGTATTTAATACTTTGACCATTCCTTATCCTTTCCTCCTGAGCCCGGTGATTCTTTTCCTTTCTCACCTATAGCTGTCAGTCGTCCAGGGTGTCTCCTTGTTTCCTTTTTTGTCTTTTCCTTGTTACTGTTATCCAACACTGGTCCTCCCCCTCATCTCTATCTCCTTTTACCACTTGTCTCCAGGATCTTTCCTCTTCCACGTGTTGACCTGAGTCGTGACGAGCAGCGAGATATGTGACTTCGTCATTTTGCCATTTGTCTCCGTGTGCCTCCGTTCTCCACCCTCCATTCTGTTACTTGCTCCTGGCGTTTCTCCGTTCTCTCCATTCTCCCTTCCCGTACTCCCGTCTGGTTCCTTCCGTATTCCGGTCGCCGTCTTCGTTCCCATAACAATTCTATACTTCAAAGTTGTCTGTTGTCCCTAGGTTCATTCCGAATCAGTTGGAGGATTGATTCTTGGGTTCAGTGTGACCATTTCTGCCAGATTTTGATGATCACATTGCATTCCATGAAGAGATGTTGTGAGTTGTCCACGTTCTCCCAGCACATGAGGCAAATAGAAGGGTTTAGATAATAGTTGAGAAGGCGTTTTTGAAGATTTTCTCCTGTTTTCAGTTTGCCTAGACTCTTCTTCGCCTTCCATTTTGCCGCAACCAAATAGCTATTGGTATCTGATCCATTTTGCAAATTGGTTTTCAATCTGGGAAACTCAAAATAGTTGTATCTTTAAAAATGATAAGGTTGATGTAACTCGGATTGTCGCCAAATCTCTTTACTTCTTTTCTATTTTGGTGTCATCTACCTATTTAGGAAAAGAGTATTCTTTTGGGGATTGGACGCTCAAGTGGACATCTATTTTGTATTCCTTAACATAACAACTTCTAGTTTTTTTAGACTTTCGTCCATCTTAATATTAATATATTTTATCATTTCCTTCCAAAAATAAAAATATGGGTAGGTGTAGCTATGATTGGAGATAAAAATAAGAGAAAATTTAGATGGTTTAGGCATGTACAACTAAGCCCATTACATGCACCAATTAGAAAGAGAGACTTATTAATTAAAACCTTTAACATAATAGCAATAAAGCAGAGAGACCAAAATACAAGAATAGAGTTAATAAGAATGAGATAAGTGACTAATATCATAGAAAATTTTGGGCATTATTTAGGGGAAAAAAATGAGATAAGGAAGACATCAATTCATGTAGATACACTAATGGATTGAAATTTCTATGAAATTTGACAAATTTTCATGAGTTTTTCCCTTTTTACTATAAACGTGAGAAGTAATGTAAAACAAAATATGAAAAAAACTGTTGAAATAGTCAAATAAATTTCAAAGATTTGACAATTTTTGATAAAAATTGACAAAATTCTCATTTTTCAATTCAAAAGTTTGACCCAATGATCCACTTCATAAAAGTGACGTCATGACTGACACATAATAACATATATACTGCATCTATATATATAACATTACGTCAGCCTCTTAATACTTGTATTCCTCAACATCCAAAAAACCAAAACAAAAAAAAAAAAATCTACGGAACCTCCTCTAAAATTTTGACTAATCTCAAAATAAAAATAATAATGATACGTCACCTAATAGATAATTCATTATTTAACAGTTCCACAAATAAATATTGTTCAACACAACCTTCATAAACCATGTATTCATAACACATAATCAGTAGTTCGCATAACCATCGTTTTCAAAATTCTCAGCCAGTTTCAACAAAAGGTTATAGTCATGTAGTCTCTAAATATTGGTATAGTAGTCAAAAGTTAATAAATTGTAGGTGGTTTTTGAACCTGTGTAATATTGATAAAATTTTAATTAAAAGATATATAAAAAAGTAGAAAATGAAATTCTTGACTCAGTGATACCAAAACAATAATTTATGGATATTAATTGATAGGTTCAATTTGCATTTGTTTAATAGTAGGGAATAAATTTAAATATATTATAAATAATAGAACATTAGTTTTTGTGCTTAATATGAAGCGATGAAATTTGAGAGAGAAGTGAAGAAAAAATGTCATTTCACCAATTTTTTTTTTAAGGAAACGACAATTTCTATTGATATGACTTTGAATAGAAGCTAGGGACAATTGCAAAACAATATACACCCCTACTAGATGACACAAGACTCACCCCCTTACAACCCACCAAAGGACCCCTACAAGATATTTCCCTACCCTCTTAACCACAACCATGTAGGATATCTCAAAGATAGAGAACAATTACTGATCCAAAAAGGTGTTAGAGACTGGGATTCTTCCCAAGTTGCATTTGGAGGTAGAAATTTGTCATCAAAAGGCCTAGCATTCCTTTCCTTCTACAAATACTAGACCATCGCCAAACTTGTTAGCATCCAATGAGCCCTCCACTTTGCTATGATCACATCCCAAAACAGGCAAACACTAAAATAAGCCTCTTGTTTGTTCACCTCTGGAAATATAGGAAGGTGTTTTCTCCATCTTGCCCAAACTTTGCTTGAGAATAGACACTTAAAGAACAAGTGTGCAATTGTCTCAGCACTTTATTTACAAAAAAAGAAAAAACATAATGGGGAGAGATAAGGATGCGGGAATCATTTTTTAATCATTTCCCCCTGTATAAACTTTCTCTTTAAACACCACCCAAGCAAAAAACTTCACTTTTGATGGAATTGGAGTCTTCCAAATCTTTCTTAATATTGATGAGGGTTGGATCAATTGATCACCAGTCAAGAACAAAAAGAAAGATTTGAGGAAACTTAACCCAAAGTCTCTTTGAGCCAAACAATTCTATCATTTCTATCCTACAACATGCAATCCCTTAATAACACTCGAAGAGTTGTCTCTTCCTTTTCACACCTCGGGCCACCAGCTGATCTCATATGAAGGTCCCACTGAAATGGCATCAATTCAAAACATTAATCAATAAAATAGGAAATAACGCAATTATGACCCATTGATTGCCTGTACAGTCTTGGGAACATGAGTAAGAATGCCTCGATTCCCCACTGTACATCCTCCCAAAATCAAATCGCATAACCTCTAGCTAACTGCAGTCTAGTAAGAGGGGCATAAGTATAACATTGGTATAGCAAGTAGAGAAACTTCCGAGGACTCTTGTGAGTTACATTCCTCCTTAGCCCTGCATCTCTACCATTGATATTCAGCCCATGTCTGCTTCTGTGAGTTTCATTTCATCAATTGAAAACTTAAAAATACCAATTATAAAATATTATTATCAACTTCATGATCTTCATCAACAAAATTACCAACATAAAGTTGAAAAAATAATTTAGCAAGCTAATGAATTATGTAGTTAATGATACATGCTGTACCAAAAAGATAATGAAAGAAGCGTAAAAATAAACAAATAATTTGTATTGAAATAAGATAAAAACTTAAAAATAAATTGAAAGAGTTTCCATATCTATGCGTTAACTATTATAAAACAAGATTAAAATACAATACATTTAAATAATAAGCTAATAAAGCACACATGGTGAAATTCAGAAATTCAAACTAGAGAAGGACATAGTTCAAAATAAATAAATAAATAAAACCCACAAAAGTAAACATCATAACGAAGAAAATGAATTAAGACCAAAAACCATCATTTCAAATTCATCAACCCACTTCACAAGACTGATTTCGTTAGTAACTTATGAGTATTTTTATGTATTACAAGTGTCTATTTATAGTACAATAGATCTAGATACCTAAGCATAAATGGAAAATTCTTTAAACTTCTCTAATTCAAAAAAAGGGGTTTTCAAGTGACCGAAGTCGAGTTGAAATCAATTTTTTGATCGGTTGTACTAAACTCAACGTAGATAAGAAAAGGAAGGAAATGCTTAGAATATAAATTTGGGGTAATTGGACTAGAACTAGTTAACAAATGGGGAAAAATGCAAACAAATTAATGTGGCAGACAAACATATAGGAGAAAGGAGACAATGAAAAATTGAGCAGTGAACTGGCAAATTCTTAAAAGGGATATTAAACCCAAGTCCTTTCACATACTAGAGTTTTAAGACCATAAAATGGATTTAGCAGTTCCTTGATGAGAAATAGTCCTTGCGCAATAAGGTTATCAACCATTTACAAGCCTTTGATATCTTACTAGTAAGGGGGAAAGAAAGTCGTTCTACATTTCTTGGGTTGTGGAAGTTTACAACCATGATTGCATCTCATTTTATGGCTCATGTCAACCCAATATTGGCAATGGCAGCATATTTCAGTTATGGAGGATAATGGATTGTTGATTCAGCCTTAGCAAAAGCCTTTCTAATCTTTGTTGACTCTCCTTACTTTATGAATATCTCATTCATAGTTTTACAATCCTCAAGAACTCCTTCCCAGTTAACCATTCTTGGAACTTTTAGTTTCTTTAGATCCCTTATTATTTGTGAAAATGAAGTCATGTCCCC
>JAJIYU010001367.1:0-36639 GCA_030144865.1 Tinospora cordifolia | reverse complement strand
AAAGGAGTCAAATTTTTAAGGCATAATTTATGCATGGATGAAAAATATGTCGGCCATTAACTGTGTTGAGTTGAGGCGACAAAAAACTCACACGGAACAGCTTTTTATTTAGCACACCACAAAAAACTCAAAAAATAAAAAATAAAATAAAAAAGATATGTCGGCTAGTTAAGAGTAGAAGTAAAGTTAGAAGTTGATAAAGAAAGTTGTGTAAAGAAAAATAGAGATGATTATAAATTTAAAATCAAACTCTATAATTAGAGATATGTCTCTTGCAAAAATAAATAAATAAATAAATTTATTAGAAAGGATTATTATTATGCTGGTAATACTCAGCTAAAATTTCATCCGTTATTGCGGCCATAACACTCCACTAAAGGTTAGTCTCACTCTTCACGAAAAAGTTAATAGAGATACTAAAAAGTCATAGCTAAAATATATATATTGGCTGCCCACAATTTAAAGCATACGTGTACACACCTGTGACTATATATATATATATATTGGATTATCTTATATCTCATGTTAATGTGTAATTTAAAAAGATTCAAGAGAAATGTATTATTAAATGTTCTTTCAAAACCATTTTTCTATGTATTATTGGGACCATTTGAAAGCCTAGCGGTATTTTAAAGTGAATAATACTTCCTCCAAGAAAAAACTAATGCTACAATGGCGTATATATTTCCTAAAAAACACCTAAAACTCGTGTTAAAGATGAAAAACCAATTGTGACAAGAACTTGCTAAACACGTCAATTAAATTTTTCCTCTATTTCACACGCTCAAGTGGCAAGCGCGTGACTTAAAGTTGGTAGCACTTTTTTAGCGTGAATACTTGTGACGAGAATGATAATGAAGAGAGAGAGAGAGAGACACTAGTGGGTGCTTTTCGAGGCCACATTTCAGGATAAAGTTTGGATGAATACTCGTAAGAAACATAATTTTATTTATGGAATTGGTATATGGTAGATTCTAGCTAAAAATTATGCATAAATAATTAATTAACGAGGGAGGTATTTGTATTTTGGTAACATTGGTACAAAAATCTGATCATTAAGGGAGAAGATGAAGACAAAGAAGAAAACAATTTGCCAAAAAAAAAATATTCAAACATATATAGTATTTGATAATTTACTACTAATCTTTACAAAAAATTATAAAATAAAAAAGAGGGGGGAGATTTATTTAAGAAGTAGAAAAACTATTTTTTCACTCTTATAAGAACGTACTAACAGGGTCAGCTACCTAACCAACTTTCGTAATTAAATGTGATTAAATTTTTTTTAAGATTTTTAACCTCTAATAAATTAGAGGTATTTTTTGTCGGGACCCCTTCCCTAAGGCGTAGGATGAACCGACTGACACAGTATCCCGACAAACTCGCCCACAAGCCGAGCTTGTCAAGACACTGTTAAGCCTCATCTTTTAACACCAGACCACACACTATCAGAGTAATAATAGGAGTGCATAAAAAATTTAACCACAAAAACACTAGTAAGATTTAGAATTTTATCATAATAGGTCATCATAGTCATCATAAGTATGAGTAGCAGCAGGAGTGCCTAATCCATTATGTACAAAGCTTTCCTCACCCATATACATTGTTCTAACCCTCAAAGCAATAAACAGCATGAAGAAACCTACCAAAAAGGATAAGAGAGTGCAGCTCTATGCAATGACTCATCCCTTGCCTTTATCCACAGTAGAATGACCTGAAAAGTTAGAGTAGTGAGCCTAATTGTCCACAACGGCTCAGTGAGTAATGTTGTCTAATTTATAAGTTAAAATAAGAATTCCACAAAAATAACACATGCCATGAATGCATGAACAATAGCAATATGCGAGTGAATGCAACAGTGAATATAGTTTAAATCTATAATGCAGTCGTGTACCTTCATTTAAAAATAGTTAAATGATAAAAACATTTGTCGAGGCTCTCGCTAGCCTCCAAAGCGACTAGCAATCCACTTGAGCGGGCTGCAGACAGTTAGGCGTATTGTGTCCACTCGATTAGGACTTATTATCATTGCCATCAATCATAAGGACCCAATCAGGACTTATTATCGTTGTCATATTGTGACGACCCGATCAAGACTTATTACCATTGCCATATCGTGGGCCCACGAACCCCCCTCAGGGCACTCTTTGCTAGGTGGTCACTATCGAAGTCATATAAGAGACCGACAGAACTTGCCCTAACCTTGTACCTCTAGGACCTCAAGATTCAGTGCACTTTTCATTTAAAATCCATTTAAAGATACAGATTCGTCACAGTATATAATATCATTTTTATAAATGCACAGAATAACAAGCTTTAAGAGATAAGTTAGAAAACACTACTCACAAGGATGTTCTGCTCCCGGTGCTCCTCTAGCGACCGGTTGCGTCCCGCTAACACTTGGTCCTACGAAATCAACGTAGCTTCTTAATATTAACATGAGACTTGGCTCAACTCTAACTCTATGTCATTGGTCAATCAATGGATTGACTTGGTCAAGGGCGGTCTGTCTATGCTAATTCAACTTACCTTAAATCACTAAGTCAACTTGGTCGACCTTAGTCATTCTTGGTCAACCCTAGTCAAACCTTTTACTTGCTAACCTAGCTGGTCAACAGAGTACCAAATGTTTGACTCTGGTCCTCATTGAGTCAATTGGATCAAAATGGGTCAAAATTTCCAATTCTCATTACTTGGCATATTTTTAGCTTGTAACCCTATCTATGCAAAAAAAATTTTGATTTTTCTGCGGGCAATCTGTACATCAAATTTGTATCAAATTTTTTAAATATGTTCCAGACTCTTCAAATCTTTTCTAAAATTTTAATCATGATTTAGGACTTCATTTGATAGTGTTTTTAATTGAGATATCAAGGTCTGTGTGTTCTTGGATTTTATGTGATAGGCAGTGACTGTTTGCCTAATTTGACCTACTTATCCATATTAGAATGATCTGAAATTCAGTATGTGTATTATAGACATATTTAGGAATATCTCCACCAAAGTTCAACTCAAACCACCGAGGTTTGGTCATTTAATTTATTCTCAAAATTTTCAGCTGAATCACACGAATTTTTGGGTTTACATTTCTTATCATTCTTTCGTGTGTTTGTTCACCTCATCATACCTCTAATCTAAGGGCTCTTCCTAATACATATTGCAAGTATGTAGGTCATACAACAATCCCTTATCAAGGACCCTTCTAAAATAGTAAGCATATAAGCCTAAAATCATGTTCAAACATCTCATCAAACATGTCACATGTATTCTAAAACTCAAAAATTTTTCTAAGAGTTAAACATTTAGCTAACATGGCATTTTTGGCATGCATATAAAACCATGAATACTGAGGCTTATGGTCTAAGACTTATATCTCTCTATAGCCTATATTATGAGGTTTAAAACGCCTCTGATTTCAGTCTAAATGGATGCCTTTAGGTGTTCCAAACACAACTTCAAATCTGGTCTCAACACTTGATTTTTGTCACACTGCTACAATAGTTAACAGGTAACCAACTTTATCAGCTTGAAAAACATGTATAAGGTTTTCATCTTCTATCAGTTGGAGGTTGAAGTACACATGAAAAGGAAGAAAATGAGTAGTTTTACCTCCAAATTGGACCTCGAATGTGTTTTGAACTAGCTGCTTGTAAATCATATCAGCTCATGGTCTCAGATTTCTGGGCTTGAACTTGGTGAACAACACATCTTCTCAAGGGTTTCAACTTCAAATGGTTTCGAGATTCAGCGAGCTACTTGTGGGACTTCGTAGGTAGTAGTGAGAGCTTTAAAACAAGCTAAGATTCAAGGGAAATTGATGAGAAACAATGAAGATACAAGCTCATAAATATGGCTACAACAACTTGAAATCTGGAACTTCAACTCATGAGGTGGTTTTGTTGAATGAGGTGCTTGCATGTCCAAATAGGATGCCACATGGCCATCCACGTGGCCTCTAAACTCCCATGCTAGATGCCCAATTGGCATCACCCATTCGCCACCTCAAAACCATGGATCAAAAATCAAGGATTCTTATGGTTTTCTTGTTGGAAAATGCCCAAAAAATCCACCAAAATCACGCACAAACAACAAAAATACAAAGGGGAATGGCTTTGTTGGGCGCGTGGGCCAGCCAAGCAGGCAGGTAGGCTGGCCCACACGCCTGGGCCGGTTCATGCAGGCCAAAGCCCACGCTCATTTGATGGCCCGGGACGAGCCACAAGCCTGTCTCGTTGGCCCGGATGGCTCGGGCCTAAATTTTTATTTTTTTCCTTTTTCTTTAAATTCCATTTCTTATATATATATATATATGATTTTGTCATTTTTTCCTTTTTTTTTTCCTAAAATCCTTAATCCATCATTTTCACACCAAAAGGTTCCTATTATATATCATTTCATCATTTATCCAATTATTTTCTTCAAAAATTGAATAATCCTCCGAAAATTATATTTTCCTCCCAAAAATTTCGTTTGCCACTTAAAAAATCTCATAATTATTCTAAAAATTTAACAATCAATCCTATAAATTATTTTTCTGTAAAAATTATACTTTTCTTATTTTTTCTAATTTTTTTCTCCAATAATTAACTTAAAATTGAGAAAAATTTGGGATAAATTCATGTATTTCCATTTAAAGTTCAAGAAAATATAAGGAAATACATGTGTCGAATCTGTCAATCTGATGTCTAAAATATGGGTCGTCACATATTTCTATAATAAAAAGTAAAAAAAAATTAACTTATTTAAATAGAGTTTGAACCTTGATTATAATTGACAAGATTGAATAGGATATTAAAATTGATAGAGCCACTTGAACCAACTGAGTTCTGATGTGCAGCAAAGTAAAAGGTATTGAAATAGCTAACCCACAGGAGTACGCTTCAAACACTAAACCTAAGTCAAGAAGACAACAGTTAATCTCTACAAATTTCTTTTAGCCACTGCCAATTGTCTCAATCGTATGTGTTGAACTCTGATCAAATAAAACTGCAACTCCTTTGATTACTCAACAAACAAAATAGTAAAGATAATAAAGCTCTCAATGAAATAATGATTAACAACTCAATAATAGTTGTTTGAAGTATTTTCGATTGATAATGAGAGCTTTAACCGGTTCAGAATAAATAGATTTTAGAGCAAAGCATTCTTTTGGCGAAACAAATTTGGGGCAATCTTTCTGAACAGACTGTTTGATTTACTATCTCATCCACTATCTGTACAGTCTTGACAGATTTTCAGAAAACATTCCCAGAACAGCAACGATCTTTGCCAGCATACTATATTTTTCATTCTTCTTCTATTCTTAGTAGATTGTAATGATTTTGAAGAATTAATGTTGACCTGTTTCAATAATAAAGATTTTGCATTCTTTTCAAAAGAAAATGTTGTAGGTTTTATTATTAAAACAATTTCTAGATTGAAGAGTAAGTTCCATTTTTTAAAAGGAAACCATATTAGAATCACCCCAGATATAATGCTAAGAAAAACAATTAATTGCTTTTAAGAGAAACAGAAAATGAGAGCGGGATGTCATTCAGAGTTAACATTCCAAAAACTTATTTTGCTTACAAATCGTTTTGAAGCAATTCCATTTTAATGGCATCAGATCATTCCAAAAAGATATGCAGAACGTTATGAAATTTTGAATTCACTTTCCAGAAATATCAAAACAATCCATTGCAATCTTTACGTTTTCAAAACACACAATATACCGGATATTCCAAAACAACATTATTCTGATATTCCAATTCATGCAGGTTTAAGTCAACATTCCTTATGAAATGCAATAGCATCAAACACTGTCAATATGCTCCAAATCCTAACAAATATGATTAAAAATTATCATATTCTCATATTTGGCTTAAGAGAGATGAGATAAAAATTAATCATCAGTTCACTAACTTATCCCACCACTTTAGTATAAAACAATCATAGTTAAACTTTTGATATTATTTATCTCATGTTATTGATCTCATTTTTATTCTATCTTATGATTTCTTTATCTAATCCAATTTCATCATATCTTATCTTATAAGACTACTCTTATCATATCTTGCACACCAAACATATATACCCTTAGGGTAACCATTATAGATTACATTTTTGGGTATAATATTACAGTTATACTCTGCTCAAACTTCTCTAACCCTCCTTCAGTTAACCACCATAAATTGTACTCTATTGTTATAATAATCATATTATATTATTGTCATGTCATCACTCCATCACACACTTTTTCAATATATTTTCTCACTACTGTTGATTGTACTGTTCAAGGGTTAATAGATAAGACCAACAATCATATCAGATTTCTACTTTTATTTTTTAAAATACATATCTCAAAAATAAATAAATTTATTTCTAATCGATAATTTCTTTTGGTTATTGAAAATAAAATGTCAATTTTTAATGACATTTTTATTATAGTTTTTGTTATTTTAGACAATTAATAAAGAAAAAATAAAAATTGGTTTAGTCTTTTTTTTTGGGGGGGGGGCAAAAATTAAAGACAATTTTTTAATAAACTTAATTAATTTAACTTCATAGCATTAATTAAATATTACAAAAATAAAAACTAATTTTGACTAAAATGAAAACTATATACATTAGCTTCATAATAAATTGTAAATAAATTAATTAAGGCACAAGTAATATTATTACAGTAATATTATATTTCATTGTCATTGGTTTCAAATCATGCCCATATCTGCTCGATCAAGTCTGGTTGAAGTTGATGATGTGCTTCAAGATCATGTAGTTTTGTATTCTTCTATAGTGTTGTAAGAAATCTTGAATGGGACCTTAACTTATAGAAATCGCTGGACCTTTATCATCATTACCATTCCAAGCTCTTATTGCATCCCCTTCATCCTTAACAATTATATTGTTTAGTATGATGCATGTATTCATTCTATCTCTTAATTTGAATATATGCCAAAAGCAAATTGGGCCATGTGCAATGGCCTAATAGGATTGAACCACATCAAATGTTCACTTAACTCCTCTCTAGTTGCCTTTTACATTTGCTTAAACTTTTGGATTGGTGAAGATTTTATCAAATATTGTCTACTTTGGATATATACCATCACTACAAGTAAATGTTGAATTATTGATAGACAGAAAACTATAGGCAAATGGTGTAACACCCAACCTCCCAGTGGCCAATTTTCGTGTCGGATGGGACAATTACCATAATGCCCTTGTAATACCCAGCAATTTTGTACAAAATTCTATTAAATAAAATAATTTGACTTTGAAGAATTATTAATATTTTATAAATTATGTATATTCTAAGATAAAAAAATAAAGTAGGAAAAATAGAACATATTTTGGTGCAATATCAAGGTATCCAATAACGAATAGAAATCTATATAGATGTGATATATGTATATAAGTATGTGTATTAATGTATATATATGTGAAAATTTATATGTCAACTTGTTTTTATTATTATGTACAAAATTGTTATTTTTATTTAATAGATATGTGTGTGTGTGTGTGTGCGTGTGTATATAATATATATTGTGGCTCAATGGTAGTGTGAGTTCTCAAAACTTTATATTTGACCCCTAGAATCAGGGTTCAAATCCCACGGAGGCAAAATAAACCCCCAAGTTGGTCTCCAGGGGAGGGGACAATTCCTGTGAGTGACCACCTATGTTAGGTGGTCACTCAAAGGTATTTTTCCTACCCCAAGGGTTTTCTTTCGCCTCCGCGGAGAATCGAACCCAAGACCTGGTGCTCAAGTACTTAATTCTTTCATCATCCGCTACCATTGAGCAAATATATATATATAGTAAAAAAACGAAAAAAAACACAAATTCGCAAAATCACAAATTCACCAAAATTAGTGAATTCGTGGATTTGCAAGAAAAAAAAAAGCAAAAACAAGGAAAACGTGACAAAAAAATCAAATAAATCGAGAAAAAATTCAGAAAATTATCAAAATGTCCTAAAAACACTAGGAAATGCCACAATTGAGAATAAATGGAAGGTTTTCATTTTAAAAATGCCAAAATTTTACGAATCCACCCTCGAAAGGCCCTATATTAACCCCTCTTTCCCCCTCATTTTATTCATTCCAGAGCAAGAGTTAATAAGACTCATTTTACTCTCACTCTATCTCCTTCTTGGCACGCAGTATTTTTCTTCTTTCTTGAACTATTCCAAATAGCCAGCAGAGTAGTAGCAACGAAGTGCTACACAAGTCTAATGCAAGTAAGGGAAAAGTTCTGAGAAAGGTTCAAAAGGAGTTCAGAAGGAAGCTATCTGAGGTGTAATGATTCTCACTTGATATTTTATTATTTTGATTCAAATAAAGCTTACTAGGATGTTTCGCTATGATCTTATATATATACCATATAGAATTTGCATGCTTATGTTTATAATAACGCACGATATATGATGTAATGTTATCATGCTTGTATGTTTACATTCTGCTACTAAATGTCATGTTCTTACATTTAATATAAGATTAAATAAAGATCTTAATCACATACCGACACGGGGACAGATGTTCCTCGTGAGCATTCTAATCAAGGGTTATAAAAAAAATAGAGGGTTCAAAGTTAATCTTACATCACCTCTAAGGGTCTGAGTTCAGTATAGTAGCTCTTTCCCTAGAAATCAGTCTTTAATGACAACCAAAATAATTTACTGCTTGAATCATTTAATTTTTGAAAAGTGGTTGTTATGCATATTTTATTTTGTTGAAATAAAACTTTAAATATTTGAAATAATCCACTGGGCTTTTTTGCTCATCTCTCTTTTTTTAACATTTCAAATTAAGTGTCAAGGCTATTTGGGAGTTGTTTAAGTCATTTTCTTAGGATTTTTATTTAATTGTAGTACATGTTGGCCCAAATCATTTTATTTCATTGTAATAAAGGTTGAATTAATACGTTTGAATTTTTGAATAAATAAATGACAATAGATTTATTTTATGGTATGGTGTTATTAACTTTTATGAATTATATTATACATAGAAAAACATACACAGGGAGTCTCTTGAATTTGAGACTAAGAAACGAAAAAAAAGGTTAACGTAGCACAGGCCTACCTCTAGGGCCCCCAAAAATATTGAAGAAAAATAACATCGAATGATGTGGGCTGAGGTATGGGAAGCGAGGTGTTACAGCCCTTGATTGAATAACATCAATAATAAGGCAAATTGTCGTCACTTGCTTATCACAATTATAACATCAAATCCACACGAGAAATGAGACGTAACTTTTCTCTATATCTTTCTCTTTCTTTTTGTCCCAACTCCATGAGACATCTTATAACACCCCGACTCTCAATCAGACCTCCCATCACATGTTGTGGGTCTAGCGCAGAGATGCACCCCCTTGGCAGAGATGCCTCACGTGCAAGTCGTCACCCTTCAGAATCAGAATGCTACTTAAAATATTTTTTGTCAAAATCTTTTTCTTAAATTCAAGTTCTTGATAGCAAGTTTAAAATCACGAATCATGAATTACAAATCATGAATCATAAATTATAAATCATGCAGCAAATTTTCTTTAAAAACTTCTATTAAAATGGTAAATATTAAATATATAATATCGTTCAATGGTTACATTAAAATAGTGAAATACTTTTCAAGTCCAAAATAAAATAAGATACATGTCACCGGTTCAGTAAAAATAAACAAAATACGACCTCCAAATCCTCCTATCCCAAATAACCTCCCCCATGAGGTTTTCAATCAGAAGTGAGAGTCTTCTAACGTAGGTTACAGTACTCTACGTCCATGTGTACCTAAAAAATAGAAATGTGAGTGAGCTCGAAAGCCCTGTGTGTCATTCCTACACATCAGGTAACGACTAAGGTCGGTTACCTATCAGAATCACAATTCAAGGGAGTGTACTTACTACCATGTAGTACCATCTTTCAAAGACTTCTAGATGTCCCAAACAACTCAGGGTTGAGAATACTTATTATCTGCCTTGTTACTTGTAACACCCTGGCCCTCCTGCGGGTTCCCTCGGGCTGAGCTCGCTCAGAATGCACGCCTATTCAAACTGGGGAAGCCACTGCCGCATCGTTTGCCGAGAGCCGGAGTGTTATTGGAATCGTTTTCTCATATCTATTCTTAAATTATGTTTCTCTTTCTTTCTATCTCTTTCAGGAAATAAAATCCATTTAAATAGGCACCAATTTTTTTTAAATAAACTTCTAAATAAATAAAATGGATAGGTGCAATTTTATATAAAATAAAACATTGAGTTCAAATTTAAACAATTTAAAAATCTCCAAAATAATCTCGAAACATTTAGTCACATAAAAAATGTTTAGAACAAAAGGAAAGGAATGGGGCACATGCCCAGCTCAGTCAAATACAAAAATAAAATGCGCAGAAACACTAACAACCTCCTCGGCAAGGTTTCAAAATAACTAAGTCTTCTGCGATGTCTGTCGACTCGTGCTGTCTCAAAAATCACTTGAAAAAGAAAGGGGGTCAGCTCGAGAGCCCAGTGGATCATACCGCACATCACTAGCACTATTCAGACCAAAATACTAAACATGCAAACACTTTCATTACATTAGGGCATTTCAAACACTTATTTGTTTTTCATCGTAGTTAAGACCGAAAGATTTGTGGCCTCGGTATCCCCTTCGTGGTCCGGGAGTGAATCCGGAGGTACCGCCCGAAGACTGATTACCTTTTGGGACCCTGGCAGGGCGTAAGGTTCGATGTGACACTCAGCCCGCAACCAGTTTGGTTGAGGACACCCACGATGACACTCTAAGGCTAGTCACCGCGCCGGTACATGGTTCTTTTGTTGTAATTTAATCTTCTTTAGTTTCACGAACAAGGTTTTCAATCCATAACAGCATAACATGCACTAACCTATACAATTAAAATTATATAATCATTCAACCAATCTTATCTCTAGAAAGCACATAACCGGACGTCATGATGTCATGGCAATCATTCCAATCAATTTACACATTCCTAGCAGAAAACAATCATCATGTTTTATATTTAAAATCCAAATAATAATAGAGAGTGTAGTAATCACACCCACGTTAATTTTTCTGGAGTCGCTCACGCCTCCACGCCGCCTCCACTATCCTTAATATGAAATTAAATCAAGAAAATTTAATAATTTATTCCCAAGTTCCTCCTATTCACATTCATTTACATTTAAAAATCTTCTTACGTTTAAATAATTTCCTATATATATATATATTAGAATTTTCCATTTGTATTAAAAGCAACTCTATTACGAACAAATAAGACTTCTAAATCTAAAATCTAGGTTGATCCCCTAAAATATTAATCGTCACCCAAAATTTATTCTACTAATATCAACTCAAGGGTTTTGGGTTGAAAGGACTATATTTCTATCAAAAATATTAGACTTTCAAAATTTCCAAAATAATTCAATTAATAGATTTTTAAAATATATCTCGACCATCTATTCAAAATCTATATGCATCAACATAATATTTCTACTAAAATATTGACTAGGCTTCAAACTTCAAACTTCATATATTGATTCCCTAGTCTTCATTTCGCGCATCAAAATTGCAAAAATAACAAATAAATAAATAATTTTTAGCCATAAAAAATTTAGCAAAATTATACCTCTTCGCTGTGCTCGATTCCTTTCGTGCCCTTTCGAACTGTGATTTGATGCACTAAATCTGATTCGAAGAGGTTTGCAACGACTTGTATGAGTTCGAAAATCCTAGATCTGTAATACATCCAAGTTTTTTTTATATTCAACTTCACATTATAGTAGTAATCCACTAAACAACAACACAAAGCAAAATGCATTTCACCATCAATGCACAGTAGTTGTTTTTGTTTCTTCTTCACGGACGGCCGGACTGCAAGTGGTGGGCAGCAGCAATTTCCGGCGAGGTGCAACCTAGATCCACGGCCAGCAAACAGATCCGGCGTGACTGAGCTTGCAGTCGTGGTTTCTGATGGTGAAGAGAGTAGATCCAACAGTTTTGAGAATGTATTTCACCATCAACCTCACTCATGCACGCACGCACCACCAGATTTGCACACACCACACACGCACCAGCCAGTCTTCTTCAACGCAAGCAGTAGATTGTCTTCTTCGTGGTGTAGGAATGCACCAAATCCATGCTCTTCTTCCTGCAAGCCGCATCAACAATGTTATTTCATTCTTCTTTGCAGCCGGTGAAGACACAACAACAGCAGCAGAAACAGAGGTTTGTAGCTCTATTTCTTCACCACGGATTGCAGGTGCTTGGACCACCAAATCACGCACCATCACACAACAAATATGCACCAGTAGCTAGAAAAATGAAGCTGCACCAGCAACAATACCAATGGTTTCTTCAACGAACCAGCTGCAACAGATCGTCTTCTTCGTGGCGTATCAACGAACCAGCTGCAACATATCGTCTTCTTCGTGGCGTAGGAATGCACCAGCCGTAGCGAAAACAGAGCTTTGTAGCTTTGTTCTTCTTCTTCCACGGTGAGCTGCAATAGAACTGATTTTGTAGCTTTGTTCTTTTTTGTTCCATGGTGAGCTGCAACAGAACAGATTTTCTGCAGCTTTGTTTGTTCACTACGGTTTGCAAGCAGCTGCAGCTTGTTTCTTCTTCTTCCACGGTGAGCTGCAACAGAAACAGAGTTTGCAACTCTATTCTTCACGGCAAACAACAGCAGCAGGTTGTCTTCTTCAGCTCAGATCTGTGCAAGCTGTTGTGTTTCTCGTTCTTTCTCTGCTAGCCACGGACCTGCAAATAGCAAGGATGCACCAGCAATAAACTACACTCACATCTACTGCTAGCAACAGTCACGAACCGAATTTGCAAGCTACGAACCAAATAGCAGCTGTGGGTGTTCGTTCTTCAGATCTGAAACTTCTCCAGAACGTGGCTAATTGTGTTGATCCAAACCAGCTCAGTGGTTTTGAGCTTGTGACGATGGTGGTTTGATGATACCAATGGCAAATCCTGCAAGATTGAAGAGAGTCTGGCCAGATTGAAGAATTTCATTAGTTAAAATTTTTTTAAATTTCATTGCAATGTGCTCGCATTACAAAAAATTTGGGCTACTACAATCTACTCTCCTTAAAAGAATTTCGTCTTCAAAATTTAAAAGTATTGACGCCTGTATGATGTTATCCTGTTAGGTGTTCCTGGTGAAGAGGGTTGGGTATTTAGTCTGCATCTCGCTTTCTAACTCCCAGGTCACCTCTTCCAAATCATGATGCCTTCACAACACTTGGACCAAAGGAATGTCCTTGGTCCTGAGACTCTGCACCTTACCGTCTAATATTCTGACTGTTGGTTCTTCATAAGTTGCATTTTTACGAAGCATGACCTCCTCCCAGTGTATAACATGTGATGGGTCTGGCTAGTACTTTCGCAACACCGATACGTGGAAAGTGTTATGGATCGAGAACATACGATTCGGCAAATCCAACTCATAGGTGCATTTACCAACCCGCTTGAGTATCTCGAACGGACCGATAAACCTCGGTTCTAGCTTTCCCTTGATTCCAAACCGTCTAATTCCTTTCTGTGGACTAATCTTCAGGAAAACTCTGTCACCTGGTTGAAATTCTAGAAGTCGTCTTCTTTTATCCGCATAACTTTTTTGCCTACTCTGAGCTATCATTAACCTCTTTTGAATCTTCTTCACTTGAGTGTTCATTTATTCCACCAATTCTAGTCCTGTGAGGACCTAATCCTCAAAGTCTGCCCAACATGACGACGATCTGCAGGGTCTACCATAGAGCGCTTCATATGGAGCCATCCGTATGCTTGCCTGATAACTGTTATTGTAGGCGAACTCTGCCAAATGTAGGTACTTGCTTCAGTTGCCCTTGAAATCAAGGACACACGCTCTTAGCATATCTTATAATATCTGAATGACCCTCTCAGACTGCCCATCTATCTGAGGATGGAACGCAGTGCTCATGGTGAGTCTGTTTCCTAGCTCCTTCTGCAAACTCTACCATAACTGAGACGTGAACCTTGAATCTCTGTCAGACACGATGGTCTTAGGAACGCCATGGAGTCTTACAATTTTCTTGACGTATAATTCTCCAAGTTTCCCGACAGGATTTGTAGATCGAATGGGTAGGAAGTGAGCTACCTTCATCAGGCGATCCACAATCACCCATACGGTATTTTTCCCTTTCTGACTCCTCAGCAGGCCACTAATAAAATCTATTGCAATATTATCCCACTTCCATTCTGGTACTGGAAGTGGTTGCAACATCCTTGAAGGTTTCCTGTGCTCTGCCTTCACTTGTTGACATGTCAGACACCTAGAAACATACTGGGCTATGTCCCTTTTCATACCTTTCCACCAATAGGTCTTCTTGAGATTCTGATACATCTTGTCACCACCTGGATGCATTGTATACTTAGTTTGATGAGCGTCATCCAAGATGATTCTTTTGCACTGTCCATTACTCTGCACACAAACTCTGTTCCCCAATCTCAGTATACCCTCTGCATCAATTTTGTAGTCTGTATGTTTGCTTTGTCTAACACCCTCTGTGAGATCAACAATCCATTTGTCACCTTTCTGCTCGTCTCTAATTTGGTGTAATAGGTCCGGTTGGCAAGTCATAGCATACAAGTATGCCTGTTTTTCATCTGACGCAATACCCAAGTTATATTCACTGATCAACTGATACATTTGTCCTTTGTCCTCGTCCTTCTTGCTAGTTTTTCTGTTGAGTGCATCAGCTACCACATTTGCCTTGCCCGGATGGTAGTGCAGCTAAAAATCATAGTCTTTCAAAAATTCTACCCACCTTCTCTGCCTTAGATTTAATTCTTTCTGTTTATAAACATATTTCAGGCTCTTATGATCTGAAAATAAATCAAAGCTCTCCCCATAGAGATAGTGTCTCCAGATTTTCAGTGCAAACAAAATTGCTGCTAACTCTAGATCATGGGTAGGGTAGTTCCTTTCGTGAATCTTCAATTGTCTTGAAGCATACGCTACTAACTTTCCTTCTTGCATCAACACCGCGCCTAATCCAACCAAGGAGGCATCGGTGTATAGAGTGTACTTCACACCATGAGTAGGCGTGACTAGTACAGGTGCTGAGTCAACCTTTTCTTCAATTCTTGGAATGCTTGTTCGCACTTATCATTCCAAATGAATTTTTCTCCCTTTTTGGTTAACTTGGTCATTATTCCAGCAAAGTTTGAGTAATCTTGAATGAACCGGCGGTAATATCTAGCCAAACCTAGGAAGCTTCTGATTTCTGTCACAGTCATAGGATGCTTCCAGTTTGATACTGCCTTGCCACCCCAATTTTCGACCGGACCTCCGTTCACGTGTTGCGTCACGTGTGAATCGTTGCCCGATGAAAATCAAGATGCTACGTAAGGTTTTGTTTTGTCAAAATTTTTTTCTTCAAAATTTAGTTCAAAACAATCTGTTCTAAGGTCCAACTCTGAATAATTTCTCATATAAATCAAAAGAATTTACTATAGTTACTCAAGACATTCGTCGGGTTTATTAATATGATTTATCAATAAAGCAGCAGAAATTACTTTAAAAATTTCCATTTGAACCAAAATTGTCAACAGTTAAAGTCATTTAAAGATAAAACGAACAAGATAAAACCAACGTAAATATATTAAAACAATCTAGTAAAATATAGAAAACAAGACCTCCAAGTCACCTAGCCGGGATGACCTTCCCATGAGGTGTCGAATCAGAGTGCGAGTCTTCTGATGTAGGCTATAGTACCCTAAGTCCATGTGTGCCTGAAAAATAGAAATGAGAGTGAGCTCAAAAGCTCAGTGGATCGATCATACACATCACATGCATTATACAGACTCAATCCAAAACATTACAAGCATTTTCAAACATTAAGTGTTTCAAACATTTATTTGGTTTTAGTCTGAGTCTAAGACCGGAAGAGGGTTGAGATACCTCTCGGTATTCCCTGTGATCCAATCTAATCTCAGACGGTTCTAATAACCGTCTAAAATCAATCGACACTCACATCACAACCCAAGAGAGCGTACTTTCCCAGGCATCATACCATCTCCCAAAGACTTCGAGCTGTCACATTCAGCTCAGGGTGGGAATACCTACGATCCGCCTTGTGGCTCAATGATCTCAAGTGGTGACATATAGGAGATGCCACCTCAATCTGCTTCAGGCTCGTCAATCGTACCGGCACGTGGATTCTTAATAAGCCATCGTCTTATTTTAGTGTAATAAACAAGCATCGATCATGTTTCACTATATCACAATCTACTGACTAATTGCTCAATTTATGCTTATCATGCAAAGTAGTCCAAGGAAATAATCAATGTCATAGAATGCAAATTGCATGATAGTCAAAATGAGTATCTGAGGCTGCCTAATGCATTTCCTCTATTTATGCATGTCATGAAATGTATGAGCATGAAATAAGTGAGCTACCATTCAGTCGCAAACATTCCAAACAATTCAATCAATTTCATCATGAGATTCCTAATAACCTAGAACTATCCACATAAATGTTTTGAATCTTAAATCCATATAATACAGATGAGCAAGGAAGTCACGCCCACCTGATTTTGCCGTTCTTCTGGGCACCCTTGCCCTCCTTCGAAATCCCATACAATACCATGTATAAATCTGAAATTAAGCACTTGATAGAATTACCCTCAAGCTTAAACAATTTTTAATGATTTAAATCTTTAAAATTTGAATAATTTATTCAAATCAACATTTATTAAATTACGAACAAAATAAGACTTCTATTTGTCAAGTCTTTAGTCTTGTTAGGAGTTGATAACTTTAGTTTCTCACAATTCTTAGAATTTGCTAAAATTGTTTATAGCACTACTTCAAATAATTATTTATTTGTTTTCCTACTTTGAATGATTTAGTATTCACATAGATGATTTCCAATTCTTCTTAATTACTTAATTTAAAGATTTAAGTTGTTAGAAGCACATTAATTAATTTTGTTTTTCAACCTTAGTATTATAAGGTTTCCTAATTCCCTCTAATGCATACAATTTATTTACACTCTCTCATGATCTAATTCACATTATATTAATAAATCCGATTATACTTTGATGATTGAATAAGCATGCTTACATTAATTAAAACAATTTTCAAACTAAGATTTAAACTAAAATAGTTTAAATTTAAATTTTACCTTGCGTCCTTCGCGCGAGCGACGCCAACCATGAATCCAATCTTCTTGTTTGATCATCATCTTCTCGGATTTAATTCGCACAACACCAGAAAATTAGATCACGTTTGGCTCATTCTCCTTCTTCTCCATCATGAACCCGCTGCACGTGTTCTGTTCATACACACATCCAACAACTTCAAAACCCAATTCTCACATCTGATTCATAGCACACATCACCAATCCGTTCCTCTGCTTTGATTTATCACGGCCAGCCCTATTTTTTTAATTCATTTACTTCTAGCCTTGACTCACACCTGACAGCAAGCAAGAATTCATTTCTTCTTGCTCACGGTCGTCTTCTTTATGCAGAAAACAGGCTGCAATTTACTTAACCTCACAAAATCCACTTCACAATTCACAGTCACCACCAACACATCACTTATCTGTTTCCATTTTCACTTCTATCATCTTGGTCTTCTCTGTTCGGCACACGGCGGCAGCTCCATGACGTCCTTCCCCCTTCTGGTTCTTCTTCCTTACGCACAACAAATAGAGCATCATTGTTCAAATTCTTCTTCATCCTTCATTTCGATCCGTCCCACAGAGTAACAACCAATTGCTGTCCATCGTTCCCAAAAACAGCCGTTCTTCCTTTCCTTCACACTCTGCAGCACCTCAAAACAGTAGCATGCAGCAGTACGTGAGCAGCAGCAGCAATTGCTCTGCTTCCTCTTTGTTCTGCTCCAATTCCAGCAGCAACCACCCTTCACGTTCTTTCGTTCATCACTTCCTCTTCTTTGTGTAGCAATCGAACAACAAGCAGCATCACCTACAGATTCGGATCATCTCTTCATCTCTTTCGGATTGTAGCAGCATGCAGCAGCAACTCATGCGCTGCTTTGTTCTTCGTTTTGCTCTTCTGTTCGGCGGCCAATGATCAACAGCAGCACCAGTTATGCTGCTCTGTTCTTCTTCTCTGTTCGACACCGAACCAGCCCGTAGCAGCTTGAGCCACCAACCTGCTATTTGTAGTCCCCCACAGCAGCAGCAACGTTCATCATCTTCTTCCATTACATGAGTTGCAGCCAGCTTCTTCATGCATCCTCTGTTCTGTTCAACGCCAACCCAGAGCAGCAACCAACTCATTCTCCTCCGTCCGTGATCACCAGCCATAAGCAGCTATAGCAGCCTAAAAAAATAGAGCACCGTTCTTCATCTTCATCGTCTGATGGTAACAGTAGCAGCAACAACTTTTTCCTTCTTCTTTGCTGGCCAGCTACCTTCTTTGAACACCACCATCCTCTGTTCCAGTCTTCTTCAACTAACAGCAGCAGCAGCCGCTATTCTTCATTCTCTGTTTTGTTTCTGTCCAACCGAACACCATTAAACCAAAATTCTGGTTTTCCATTCTTGTTCTCCTTGTTCACTCTTCTTCTCTGCTGTCCGGCAGTAGCTATAACAGCAAGCAGCCATTCTTCTTCATTTGGTTCGTCTTGTTGCAGCAAAGTTCACAACCAAAACAGAGCAGTCTCTCTCTGTTTCCTCTTCTTCTTCATTTCGGCCAGCCACAACCACAAGGTATAGCAGCCACCCCTGAAACTTCTTCATTCTTCCATACCTCTCCACCGACTACACAACGCCCGAATTTTCCAGCTCCTTCTCCTGTTCCGGCGTCTTCCATAAGCCAACATAGCTCCCATCCATTTTCTGATTCTGATAAGTTACTTAATTCCTATTATAATTTCATATATCTACATTTTCCTTATTTTAACAATCCTTATATTGTATAAGGTATGCATGTATATATATACTATTGATCTCTTAAAATTTAAATCAATTAATTTTAATTTTTTTTTTCCAATCATGTAATAGAATATATACCTGTATGAAAACCTATAATAAAATTACCATGATATATATATTATTATTACTTTTTATTTTATTTTATTTTATTTTATTTTATTTTATTTTATTTTATTTTTCAATATACACACACATCCATATACATCTGTATGACTACGTGTGTCACCATTTAAATTTAATGTATGAACCTTGTGATAAATTTATATATTGTATACTGTTATTATTATTGTTATTAATTCAGTCACTATATATTTTCCTTTCCCACACTAGTCATAATAAACATCAATTATTTATTTTCAACTATTATACATATTTATAAAACATAAATTATCGTTTTATCATACTATTATTAGTATTATTATTTTTCAATTAAATAATATATTTCATTTTCGCATCACTTGCGCCTTCGCGCAAGCGCGAGCGAGCTATGAAATAATTTATTTACCTTTAGGCATAATCTCCATCTATATTTAAATTGTACATAATTCTAATTTAATGATTATTGTTCATCACCTGTTCACTCGCGACGTGGCAAGATCAGGAAGTTACGGGGTGTTACACCACCTCTACCTTCTCAGCGTCTACTGATATTCCTTCTATCGAAACCACATGGCTAAGGAACTTAACCTTTTCCATCCAAAACTCACACTTGCTAAACTTGACATATAATTCATTTCTTCTCAATACTTCCAAAACAATATGCAAATGTTCAACGTGTTCAGCCTCCGATCTAGAGTAGATCAAGATGTCATCCACAAATACTACAACAAACTGATCTAGGTACTATCTGAAGCATTTGTTCATCAAATCCATAAATGCGGTCGGCGCGTTGGTCAAACCAAACGACATCACAGTGAACTCAAAGTGCCCGTATCGAGTTCTGAAAGTCGTCTTGTATATGTCAAACTCTCTAATCCTTAGCTGTTGATACCCTGACCATAGATCAATATTGGAGAAATGAGTGGCTCCCCTCAACTGCTCAAAGAGGTCATCTATTCTAGGCAACGGGTATTTGTTCTTTATCGTTGCTTGGTTCAACCTCCGGTAGTCTACACACAATCTCAAAGATCCATCCTTTTTCTTCACGAATAGTACCGAAACTCCCCACGACGACTCCCTAGGTCTGATAAATCCCTTCTCACTGAGCTCATCTAATTGTGCCTTTAATTCAATTAGTTGTAGTGGTGTCATTCTGTAGGGTGGAAAGGCTATGGGATCAGTGCCTGGATGCAACTCGATTTTGAACTCCAATTGTCTATGTGGTGGGAGTCCCGGTAACTCATCAGGGAACACATCCGCATATTCCCTCACTACAGGTATATCCTGTATTTCCTTGGACTTTTTGGTATCCTCTTCTAGTAATTGTCTGAAGTCCTCTTTCTGTTTAATAGAGTATAGCATGGCTAACATAGGACTATTTGGCAATCTATGTATGTCTCCATTTATCTTCAATACCTCTCCAGATGGTAGCTTCACCGTCACCCTACGTCTCTGACAATCGATCCGTGCTTGATATTGGGTTAGCCAATCCATGCCCAATATCACGTCATATCCTTGAAAATGGAGTGCACAGAGATCAGTTAAAATCTGTTTGTCTCCAAACCTAAGGTCACACCTACAGTATTTCCTCGAACTCAAGTAGTTCCTATGGGTGTGGACACATCCAATGTCACTGGCAACGGACTTGTAACCAATTGTAACCTATCTACTAAGTCCTCAGAAATAAAGGATCTAGTGGCACTTGAATCAAACAAAACTTGGACAGCAATGCCAAACAAAAGAAATGTACCTTCTACTGTTGGAGTAGGATTGGTCTGGGCGTCTACAGCATACAGTCAGGCCTGGTTCCTTTGCTGTGGTTGGGACTGTGGCTGTTGTCTCTGTTGTGGACCACTAATCTACCCACGTGTCTGCTGCAACTGTTGAGGGGCAGGAGCTGGTGCTTTGGTAGGACAATTTCTAGACAAATGCCCTCTCTGCTGACATGTAAAACATAACCCTTGTTTCTTAGCCCTCTCCCTCTGATCATCAGTCATACGAACGAGTCGAGTCTGCTGGATTTGCTGTCTATCATGAGTCTGAGTCTAGCTCTGTGGCTGAGGTGCTATGTACCCCTCCTGTCTACTCGGCCTCTTTTGTGAAGGTTTCACAGCCTTCTCTGACCTAGTCCTCTTCTTAACCTTCAATGCCTGCTAAAACTCCAAGTCTCTCTCCAAGATCTGCGCCCTCTCTACAGTATCCATAAAGGTCATCAACTTAAGCGATGCCAAGATCTTTCTTATCTCCACTTTCAAACCCTCAATAAAACGATCCGTCTTGGACTGCTCATCCATAACCAAAGGAGGAGCAAATCTGGCCAACTCTGTAAATCTCTGCTTGTAGTCTGTGACTGTCATAGTCCTCTGACTGCAACTGCCTCTTTCTTGAAGTGGAGAAAAACTTACTATAGAACCTTGTCTTGAATTCCTCCCAAGTCATCACTGTCTGGTCTACGATGGGTCGTTCATAATCACCTCCCACCAATGGTAGGCTGGCCCTACCAACTGATGCACTGCTAGTGCTACTCTCCTGGGCCCATATGCCCCCATAACGTACAGGTGCTTATTCATCTCTGTGAACCACCTGTCAGTTACCGTATAATCACCAGTCCCCTCAAAAGTACTGGGATGTAGCTTCTGAAACTCCACCATTAGGTCCTTCTACTCCCTATCAAACCCAACTGGCCTATTTTGTGGTACTGCCTCAGTGGAAGTGGACCCCTGATGGACTTGAGGCTGAGCCTGTGCCGGTGGTTCTGTCGATAATTGTGGCTGTACCGGTACTGATGGCTGTGGTGATGTTGATGGCTGCGGTGATGTTGATGGCTGCTCGGTCCTCATAGCCTATTCCATTGCCCTCTGCATCATCTCAGTGATGGCCTCTGGTGTCAGTGTAACCACTACCGGTGCCGGTGTCACAGGAGTACCCTCCTCACAATGCCTCGTCTCAGCTCCATCCCTGCATCTGGCCGCACCTCTCCTGGGTCTACCTCGACCTCTCGGCATTATCTAAAAGTCAAGAATTTATTTTAGTATGCAATAATTTGATTTATTGAAGCAGAAAATTTTTTAGTATGCATCAATACCCTTTACATCATCGTGCTACTGTGACTCTAAATTCAAGTCTCTAAGTTTTCGATTTGTTTCAGTGGCCTAGGGGTTTATGCTTCTAAGTCAACAGTAATACATTTGTTTCTGGGTACAGGAATTTGTGTATCAATACTCAAAATAATCATACTACATATATAACATCCAAACACACAACAACAAATCAAACGACGCACGCTGGCATAATGGAACCAAATAATTCCATTACGGCTAATATAGTTTCGCCAAATCCTGGTCTCTAAGAATGACAAAAGACTTACCGTACGCGACCGTCCCATATTAGTAGAATATAGTGCATTCAAGTTCTTCCAAAGAGTCTGTTCAATGCCTATTACAATTTTGCAAGTGTCTCGCTCCTTAAGGCTGACGCAAGACCCACCATACGCGACCGTCTCATATTAGTAGAATACAGTGCATACAAGTTCTACCCAAGAATCGATCACTCACCATACATGGTCCGTCAATCTCCGATTCTAGGATTCCTCTATACCCCCAAATCCCTATGCGTTTCATACCACATAGAGATCAAGGATACAAGATCATCCTGATCTCGTGTCCTGACCAATCAAGTATTCGTTTCACATTATCAATCTCTAGCTTATATCCTAAAAGCTTTTATATATCTTGTGATTCACTGTGCCTCTCTAGCAGCACCCAGTCTCTAACTAGACCAATGGTCTCAATAATTGGCTAGCTAATATGTCTATTGAATCACCAAGTTCAAGCTCTATCTCAATTTTTTTTATGTGATGTCATCGTTCCCGAGTTTTGGACCTTTCCTGTATAGAGCTCAACCTGTAAGGCCACTACCGAAGTAGAGCTCGACCTACAGGCCACTACAGTCCTTTGGTCTTACCGCGATTAGCAGCTCGAGCACGCTGACATCACTTAAATCTTTGCTAGACTCCTATCCGCCAAGTAAATGGATTCTACTCATTTAAACCACTTTTCGAAAGTCAAATCCAGTATAAATTCTTCTCTAGTAAAAATCAAATCTGGTGAAATTCTCATTTCTATGAAAAATTTTGTTCTGATATAATCAAATTTATTATGTGCAAGTTTCAACCCAGTATTTCTAATAACTGGGCTCTGATACCAGCTTTATAACACCCGGCCCTCCCACGGGTTCCCTCGGGCCGCGCTCGCTCAGAATGCACGCTCATTCGAACTAGGGAAGCCGCTGCCGCATCATTTGCCGAGAGCCAGAGTGTTACTGGAATCGTTTTCTCAGATCTATTCTCAGATTATGTTTCTCTTTCTTTCTATCTCTTTTAGGAAATAAAATCCATTTAAATAGGCACCAATTTTTTTTGAAATAAACTTCTAAATAAATAAAATGGATAGATGCAATTTTAAATGAAATAAAGACATTGAGTTCAAATTTAAACAATTTAAAAATCTCCAAAATAATCTCGAAACATTTAGTCACATAAAAAATGTTTAGAACAAAAGGAAAGGAAAGGGGCACATGCCCAGCTCAGTCAAATACAAAAATAAAATGCTCAGCAACACTAACAACCTCCTCGGCAAGGTTTCAAAATAACCAAGTCCTCCGCGATGTCTATCGACTCGTGCTGTCTCAAAAATCACCTGAAAAAAAGGGGGTGAGCTCGAGAGCCCAGTGGATCATACAGCACATCACTAGCATTATTCAGACCAAAATACCAAACATGCAAACACTTTCATAACATTAGGGCATTTCAAACACTTATTTGTTTTTCGTTGTAGTTAAGACCAAAAGAATTGTGACCTCGGTGTCTCCTTCGTGGTCTGGCAGCGAATCCAGATGTTCCGCCCAAAGGTCGGTTACCTTTCGGGACCCTGGCGAGGAGTAAGGTTCGATGTGACACTCAGCCCGCAACCATGTTGAGGACACCCATGATGACACCCTAAGGCCGGTCACCATGCCGTTACGTGGTTCTTTTGTCGTAATTTAATCTTCTTTAGTTTCACAGACAAGGTTTTCAATCCATAACAGCATAACATGTACTAACCTATGCAATTAAAATCATATAATCATTCAAGCAATCTTATCTTTAGAAAGCACATAACCAGACGTCATGATGTCATGGCAATCATTCCAATCAATTTACACATTCCTAGTAGGAAACTAAGTACAAGAATAAAAACAACCATCATGTTTTATATTTAAAATCCAAATAATAATAGAGAGTGTAGTAATCACACCCGCGTTAATTTTTCTGGAGTCGCTCGCGCCTCCGCGCCGCCTCCACTATCTATGATCTAAAATTAAATCAAGAAAATTTAATAATTTATTCCCAAGTTCTTCCTATTCACATTCATTTACATTTGAAAATCTTCTTAAGTTTAAATAATTTCCTACATATATATATATATTAGAATCTTCCATTTGTATTAAAAGTAATTCTATTACGAACAAAATAAGACTTCTAAATCTAAAATCTACGCTAATCCCCTAAAATATTAATTGTCATCCAAAATTTATTCCACTAATATCAACTCAAGGGTTTTGGGTTGAAAGGACTATATTTCTCTCAAAAATATTATACTTTCAAATTTTCTAAAATAATTCAATTAATAGATTTTTAAAATATATCTTGACCACCTATTCAAAATCTATATGCATCATCATAATATTTCTACGAAAATGTTGACTAGGCTTCAAACTTCAAACTTCATATATTGATTCCCTAGTCTTCATTTCGTGCATCAAAATCGCATAAATAACAAATAAATAAATAATTTTCAGCCATAAAAAATTTAGCAAAAATATACCTCTTCGCTGTGCTCAATTCTTTTCGTGCCCTTTCGAACTGTGATTTGATGCATTCGAAGAGGTTTGCAACGGCTTGTATGAGTTCGAAAATCCTAGATCTATAATACATCCAAGTTTTTTTTATATTCAACTTCACATTATAGTAGTAATCCACTAAACAACAACACAAAGCAAAATGCATTTCACCATCAACGCACAGTAGCTGTTTTTGATTCTTCTTCACAGACGGCCGGACTGCAAGTGGTGGGCAGCAACAATTTTCGGTGAGGTGCAACCTAGATCCACAGCCAGCAAACAAATCTGGCGTGACTGAGCTTGCAGCCGTGGTTTCTGATGGTGAAGAGAGTAGATCCAGCAGCTTTGAGAATGTATTTCACCATCAACCTCACTCACGCACACACGCACCACCAGATTTGCACACACCACGCATGCACCAGCCAGTCTTCTTCAACGCAAGCAGCAGATTGTTTTCTTCGTGGTGTAGGAATTCACCAGCAGCTCAAATCCGTGCGCTTCTTCCTGCGAGGCGCATCAACAATGTTATTTCGTTCTTCTTTGCAGTCGGTGAAGACGCAGCAACAACAGCAGAAACAGAGGTTTGTAGCTCTATTTCTTCAACACTTGGAACCCCAAATCACTCACCATCACACAACAAGGATGTACCAGCAGCTGAAAAAATGAAGACGCGCCAGCAGCTGGAAAATGAAGCTGCACCAGCAATAATACCAATGGTTGCTTCAACGAACCAACTGCAGCAGATCGTCTTCTTCGAGGCATAGGAACGTACCAACAACAGCGAAAATAGAGCTTTGTAGCTTTGTTCTTCTTCTTCCACGGTGAGCTGCAACAGAATTGATTTTGCAGCTCTATTCTTTTTTCTTCCACGGTGAGCTGCACAGAACAAATTTTCTGCAGCTCCGTTTGTTCACCACGGTTTGCAAGCAACTACAGCTTGTTTCTTCTTCTTCCACGGCGAGTTGCAACAGAAACATAGTTTGCAACTCTACTCTTCACAGCAAACAACAGCAGTAGGTTGTCTTCTTTAGCTCAGATCCGTGCAAGCTATTGTGATTCTTGTTCTTTCTCTGCTAGCCACGGACCTGCAAACAACATAGATGCACCAGCAACAAATTGCACTCACATCTATTGCCAGCAACAATCACGAACCAGATTTGCAAGCTACGAACCAAACAGCAGCCGTGGGTGTTCGTTCTTCAGATCTGAAACTTCTCCAGACCATGGCTGATTGTGTGTAGATCTGAACCAGTTCAGTGGTTTTGAGCTTGTAACGATGGTGGTTTGATGAACAGATTGAAGAATCAAAGTTGATCAACAGTTGAAGACTCAGATCCAACGAGATCTGGTTTTTTTCTTTTTTTGTGTGAGTCCAAAACATGGAACACTTCCCTTTATATATATAAGTATACATGTGTTTATTTCACTTGTTTTATTCATCTCATCATTTTCTTTGAAATCAAACCATTATTTATTTGTTTATTCCATCTACCATATGATATTCAAAATTATGTATATATATATATGAAATATTTTTATCTAATTCACTTAGTTAAAAACAATTATATATATTTTTAAATTTTATTGCGATGTGCTCGCGTTGCAAAAAATTTGGGCTATTACATAGCTCGTCAATCTTAAGCAATGGCAATAGGAGATGTCACTTCAATCTGCTTTAGGCTCGTTGATCGTACCAATACATGGATTCTTAATAATCTTTCATCTTATTTTTTAATTTAACAAACAATTTCATTCATATCAAGCATCACACATACAATAGAAAATTAATCAAATAATGCATGTTATTAAAAATGACAGTTTACATGAGTAAGTGATGAAATCGAAGTGCATGTTTTCTTATTCATGCATGCGATAATTAAATAATCATTCATCACGCATCATTCAAGCATACCAAAAAATTTCAATTAATTTTATAATAAAATTCTAATGACATAGAATTATTCAAACAAATGCTTTAAAATTTAAATCACGTATGAGCAAGGAAATCATTTCCACCTGATTCCACAGATCTTCAGAGCTACCTTGCTTTCCTTCGAGCTATTCAACATTCTAAAATTGCAAAATCTAAAATTTAAAAATCTACAAAACTTTCTAAGTTCTAACCCATATTCAATCTCATCTAAAATATTTTCAAGCTTAAATAATTTTTAAAATAATTATGAAGTCTAAATATGAATTTCAACTAATTTAAGGTTATTTTAAAATTCTAAAATTTTATATTTTCCAAATAAGATAATTTCTAAGTCCTCCAAATTTTAAATCTGAAATTAAAAACTTTAATAATTAATTTCTAAACTTCTACGATTTATTCACTTTTAAATAAATCTATTTAGATTATAACTAATAATTTAAAAACACACTAAAACTTAAATTTGGCTCAAAAATTAAAATTTTTCTTCATTGCTCTATAAGTTTAATCTGACGATAGAAAATTGACATATTAATTTTCTAAGCCTCTGTTATTCCTCCAAATTAAATAGAATGATCTAAGTCTTAAACCATTTAAAATTCCTTAAGTTCTTATTTTTCTTTTCAACTTAAAAATAAAATAACTCTAAATCTTAAAATCTTCAAAGTTCCTCTTGACTTTTAAATAAATGATCTCTACCTCAACAGGACAACTTTAATATTTAATATTTGCATCTAGATTTTTTAAATTTAATTATTTCTATTAAACAAGAGCATTCGAATATTTAATGTTCATATTTGACCCCTAATTAAATTTAATTTTAATCTCCAAATCTTCACAATTTAAATAATTCTATTCATATCATAAATAAATTAATTACGAACAAAATAAGACTTTTAAATGTTATAAGTTTAGTTTCAGAGTCTAAAATTTCATTATTTTCCTATAGAAGATTCTAAGCTTTTAACTGTTCATATTTGTTTCATGTTTTCAACTAATCAAAATAATTAAATTTTAAACTTCTAATATTATTCATCATCTAGTATATAAAAATCATTCCTAATTAAATTAGAATTATATTCGCAGAATCTTTTGAATTAGGTTTCTAAAGATGTTAAACTTTCTAAACTTCAATATTCATAAACATCTGTTCAAAAATCTACAAAGTATAAAAATAATAGTTTCACCAAAATATTGAATAAAGTTTTAACTTCTTATTTTTTATTATTATTTGTTTAACTGTTGAGGGTTCGAATATTCTAATTTTCATTTTACCCATTTAAAAGCAAAAAAAATAATAAATTTTAAATTATCTAAAATTTAAAAATTAAAATTAAAAGTATTTTATCTCTCTTCATCTTCTTTACGCGAAGGACGCCTACAGGCCCTACACCGAAACCCTTTATTGTATGTTGTTCTTCCCGCAATTCGCAACTATTTTTTTTTTTTTCACACACCACGTATCTATATCGCACAACCACGCTTTGGTTCTTCATCTGTTCATCCAAACTCAACACAACAACACGCACAACGCATGGATTGTTGATTTTTCCAACAACACGCACATCACAGCCAACTAAAAGTTTTCTTCTTCATTTCGTTGTTCTTCTCTTCGTGAACCAGCAAGTTACTGTTCTCAAACCAAGCCACATCGCACCAGCTACTTCACAAATTTTAGATCTGAAATTTTGTTTTTCTTCTTTAGTTTCTATCTTTGAATCACACACAATCATACTCTAAAAACCCCAAATCACAAAATCCAGATTTTTCTCTTTCTTTGTTCTTTGTTCTTCTTCGTTCTGGTTGTGATTAACAGCCCAAACCAGCACACACCAGATCGTCTTCTTTGTTTTATTCCTCTCTTCACAGTCCCAAAATCCAGATTTCTTGTTCGCTCATCAAGGCCAGCCCTCTTTCATTCTTTGCCCCAAATCAAGAACGAAATCAAATCCTAAAAGCAAAAATCACGTTCTTCTTCTTCTTCATTCGAACAACCCAACTAGCCGTTGGTTTTTTCGATCTTCATTTGGTAGCTGTCGCACGCACATCACGACCTCTTCTTCTTCTTCTTCTTCTTTTCTTCAAAAACCAGCAGCTCATCTTTATCACTGACAGCAACCATGGTTGTTACATCTTCTTTGTTCGTCCAACCCAGAAAGTTCCAAATCTGAAATTTTCCTTCATCCGACCCTCAAACACGCACACGCGCACGTAGCTCCGATCTCTTGTTCCTCTTCATCTGAACGTAGCAGCAGCAGCAAGACAAACTTTAGATTTGTTCTTTACGCCCAAATCACAAGAATCAAGCTCGTTTCTCTCTTTCTTCAAACCTAAATCAAACAAACCCCAAATCACAGAAAATTTCAGATTTCTTCTTTCTTCAACGCACGTCCCCTTTTGTTTGATCATCACAACAAAATCACTAAAATTCAAAGCCCTAAAATTTCCTTTTTCTTCATTCGGGATGTTTGTCCAAAAACAGAGCACGCCCCTATTCTTCTTCATTGTCGTCTTCGTGTTTCCAAAAAAAAAATCTGGTTTTCTTCTTCTTCTTCTTTTCAGTAAAAAATAGAGCCTATTTTTATTTTTTGGTTGGATTTTGATCTTCTTTTTTTTAACCGTTTTACTAAAAAATAAAAATAAAAATTTTTATTTTTTATTTTAATTTTTTTTGGATTAATTAATTTTACATTTTTGTCGAAGATGTACACATAAGCGTCACATTATTATCGTTATTTCTTTTTTTTTATTATTTATATTTTACGAACCTTGCATCTTTCTTTTTTTATTTAATTTTTTAACCATAGATTATGCATAATTTAATTTATTAATATTTAATTTTAATTCAATTATTTTTTAATAATTTTGTATTTATTTTTTTAAATATTATTAATTTTAAAATTTTTATTTTTATTTTATATTTACTCACGATGTATACGTATTTAAAAATTTTTGGAGTGTTACACATCTTGATCACAATGACTCATACATATTCTCATAAAATATTTTGAAATCTTCAATTAAGATGTAACACTCCTGAATTTCACGAAAAAATAAAATAAAATATTATTTTTAAAAAAATAAGAATTCAAAATAAAATAATAAAAATAAATAATAACAGTTGAAAATAAATAAGAATTTTTACAATACAACAAAATATGATTTTAGAATTAATAATTTTTTTAAAAAAATTTATGAGGTTAGCGAAAAAGAAATAAACGAATAAAAAATCTTATTTTATTTAAAAATGTGCATAGACTATGGTTGGGAAACAAAACATCAAATATTGATTGATTGAAATATTTATGGATTAAAAATTCACGATTCGTTTGAAAAGGAAAATTAAATATTGGTTGACTGAAAGAAAGAAATAAATAAATAAAAATATACGATACTCGTGCAAGTGCGATGGTGCGAATAGTGCAAAAACAAAAATAAATGAAAATGAACATCGTGCTACACGTCGCTTTGCAAAAAAAATAAATAAATAAATTTTGAATAAAAAAACAAGAAGCCAAAAATTAAATATGGGTGTTCGATTGAAAAAAAAAAAAAAAGAAAAGAAACGCTTGTTCTCCAAGCTTAAGGCAAACCTTAGCTATAAAAAAAAAAGAAAGAAAGAAAATTCTAGAAATTTTGAGAAGAGTCACCAACCAAGAGAACCCTGAAGAAGAAGAACAATGAACACAAGTGTGACCTGATTTTTTTTTTTTTATTCACACACAGATGAACGAAGAAGATGATGGAAAGAGAAATTCGGTTGATTTGGGGCTTTGATTTGTGAGTTTCTTTTTGTTGTGATCTAAATAGACTAAGCATGTATTTATTTTGTTTTGCTTCACAAATTTTTTTGTAAATGAATATTTTCGTCTTAAAACTTGAACTATTTTCATATTTGAATATAAACTTTTAATCATCTCATATATGTATAGAGTATTTAGTTTAGTCGAATTTTAAAAGAATTTATTCCGTTGCGAGATTTAAATTTTCTAATTTTAACCTCTATTTAGCTTATTGTAAAAATTTCATTGAACACAGTGAAAAATTCTTTTGATCTTTTATTGTATGCAAAATGTGTTTTTAGATATTTATTTGAGAACTATTTATCATAAACTTGAATTTGAAGAAAGTGATCTCAATAGAAATATTTTAAATAGCATTTTAATCCTCTACGGGCAATGACCCGTACATGAGGCATCTCTGCCTAAGGGGGGGCATCTCCGCACTCGACCCATAGCACGTGACAGGAGGTTCGATTGGGAGTCAGAGTGTTACATAAGATAAATCAAATAAAATATTACCATTGAAAATATCTTTTAACATTCAAGAGGTACATGGACTTTTGAGTTTATTCAATAAACAACTGACAAAGAAACTCGGGCTAACATGTCTAACTAAAACAAGACCATGTAACTAGAAAAGTAAATTCATAAATAAATAAGGTAAACTCGACTTGTTCACGTAGCCTCTAGTCAATGGTTTCCTAAAATGTTTTTATAAAAGAATGGGCGAGGTAAAAAGCACACTGGATCATCTCAAATATTTAAATCATTATTTCAATCAAATAAAAACACACAAGTGAAACACTTTCATATATTAAGTGATTTAAATAGTAGATTATCTTATAGTTGACATTAAAATTGAAAGAAATCCACCTCAATGTTCCAAATATAGGGAGTGAGGTCAATCCAAACGCTCAAACCCTTCTCATCTATGAAGTGGGATTAATCCAAACTCCTAGTTCACCAATATGGGAAGTGGGGTCAATGCGGAATCTTAGTTCCAAATCAACCAAGTGAGTAATAACTGTAATACCTCAAAGAATTTATAAGATTAGGGATTAAAAAAATTTGGGCGACTACCGCAATTCCAGTTTGGGTACCGTAGTAATGAGTTGCGAATTGTGAAAAAATAGGTTTCGCGTAGGGACCACAATACTAGTTTAGGATACCGCGGTACTGCGATTGGATTTCAAAACTTTGGGATCCCAACGTGGTACTGCAGTGCTGAGATGGGATACAGTGGCATTGCGATTAAAAATTCAAAATTTTTGACAAAAACGTGGGACCCGATGCTGAGACGCAGTCCTACGATTAGAAACAGTCCCAATACTGCAGTACTGGGACTCGATACTATGGTATTGCGATTGAAGATCAGAAATGGAAGTTTTGGGTGCCAAGATATCTATATATTATATATAGAAAAACCTTAAGCACATGAATTCTTCTGCAGTCGCCTCCTCTACTCGCAAAGAAAACCCTACTTGCCCAACTCCATTCCACAGCTGCTCACTTTGCTTTCAAATAAAACCCTAGCTGCCTATTGTTGATTCCCTTCTTCCCTATGTGTGTTCTGAACCAGATATACCAAGTTCCAATCCTCTTCCAACTATCCTATGAAGACGGACAGAGTTGTTGGTGAGGAATCAAACTGAGACGCGGTTACGCATACCTACACATAGGTAACATACTAGAACTCACGTAGAAACCATGTGTCAATGATTATCACGCACTGACTAAACCCATATACATTTTCTTGATCAAACAGAACCCTCAAACCACTCGTAGCTATCGTGAGAAGTAAATGGGATAATGCAAGAAGTAGTGAAGGGGATTAAGGTATAACGTTCTTCTAGTCGTTATGATTTACATTCTACTGCTAGAATCTTAGTTGCAGAAGTGTCGTATACCAAAAGTCAAGAACAAATGCACGAAAGTGCAGTTCTCGAAAAACAACCACAGTACTACAGTAACATCCCACATTAATGGGATAATGCAAATAAAAATAGTGGGATTAACACGATGTTAAAAGCGATAATAGGGTGAACCCTCACCAACTTTGAACACTAGTGCATGCGGACCGATATGACATTTTTCACTTATGCTAAGACTTTTAGGGATGGAAACATGTGATGATCACCCAATTTTGGCTTATTACACAGACCATACACTATGATCATTAGGAGATTGTTAGAACACGATTGTTTACTATTACAATTGTTACAAATACTAAGAAATCATGATAATAAATCATTAAGGTGAAAGATACGTGACGATTGGAATAACTATCCACTCTAAAAAGAGTTGAGCATAGAAACAGGTGGAGATAACTATCCACTCTCTCTAATATTATCTTCGTCTCAAATATGATACATGATTGATTGTTTGATGTCTTTACATTGTTTAGAAGCATGCTAGGAATGTGATAATGCTTACTTGTTTGATTGATGGTTTATTATACATTGATAGCATGACATATAATTTACGTGTTTTGAACATTGATGCTGAGAATATGCCATCTATATTATTTAGTGAACAACATGTTTTATGTGATCTTGTGCATGAGTAATAAGTTATCAGCATGTTTACATGTATACATGTACTGTAATGTAAAGATAAGTTGTGCATGCTAGGGGTCACTAAATAAAGACAATTAAGAGTCTAACCACGTACCAGGGTGGTAGTACAAATACTGTGGTAGTAGTCTAATATCACTGTGGGTGATTTTTCACCTTAGGCAGGTGTTCTTGCTACTATAGCAGTAGTTGAGAAGGGGTTGAGAATCGAATGAAACCTCACATCTAAGGTTGCGTCATGATGAGGAATTGACCTTCAGGGCATTACTTCCAAGAGTTTGCACATAGGGGAATACCGAGGAGATTTCTTTTGATCTTAACAACAACATAAACAATTTAAGTACTTGAAACGTCCAATGATTTATAAGTGTTTGTATATGTTATGTTTCTGACTTTGATAATGTTTGAGATGTGTTGTATATGATGTACTAAGTTGTAGAGCTCACCCCCACTAATTTATTTTTAGGTAACCATTGAAGACATGTGTGCTGATAATCTCAGTATTGATTCATCAAATTCATCATTGATGCAAAGATGACTCGTTCATTCTTCAATAAATTGGTTGTGGTCATTAACAAACTCTAGCAACCTAATTTCTCTTTATTAGTTAAACAAAACAAGCTCTTTGATTAACCCCAATCAATAAACAACCCTAAAGAAACTCTTAGAGTTTAATTTATTGATTGCATTAAGAACTGTACAGATCACCAATTCTAGTCAACAAACACAAAAGCTCGGTCTATTTAGACTAGATCATGCATCTACATAACATGAATCAAATCCTGTGAAATGAACTATGTTATTTTGCCACTAATTATATTGTTCTAATGAAAGAACAATGGGCCCTGTTGTAACAATCACGCAAAACAATAATATTGATAGTTGCAGAAGATACACAAATACCAAAGAAGAAGAGAAAAGAAAGTAGCAACTAGATCTCACAATGAATCAAACTTTGATTACCCTTTGGCTAGAATGAAGAAGTTTATCTATACATTATATGAAAACAACCCAGAAAAATAAAGTAAATACCTCTTCAAACTCTCCAATAAGAAGAAGAGAAAACTAAAATAGAAGATGCCCTTAAAGGAGCCCCCTATCCGCTTTTATGCCAAGTGTTTTCCTTCTCCACTTCTAAGGAACTCAGAAAAATTTTTGCAAAAAAGGAAAATATAATTAAAAATGAGAAAGAAACCATGAGAGGTGTCTCTCATGAGTTGTTTCCTTACAAAAGTACTATTTTTTAATTTACACTATCTAAAAACAAAGAAGGAAACATCTTGGGGTGGAATTTTGCTAACTAGTGGAGCATTCATGCCTCTTTCTCTAATAGAAATACTTTAGGCAACATCTTGTAGTGGAATTTTGCCAACTGGTGGAGCATTGATCCTCTTTCTTTAATAGAAATAATTTCTTGGTTGTACAGATTGGTTAAGGTGTGGTCACGCCTTGTGCAAAGACTTATTTTGATTTTCCTACACAAAATTTTACTTCACATATCAGTTTTGGGCGTAGTCACGCCTCATTCCTTCATTGTACATATTTGGTGCAAATTTTCATTTGTCACTTCAAAATACAAAATGTTTCATTACAACCATAAAACTCAAATATTGAACAACAAAATAGAAGAATTAGATACAAGAGGTATGTCATTTTTTCCTTTTATCATTTCTTCAATAGCATGTGTTGTTCCTATTTCTTCTTCTTTCTTTTTTCTTTTGTTTGGTTTGCTTTTCTCAACTTCTTCCTCTTTTTGCTTTCTTATCTCATCAGAGCACGTCAAAGCACACCACCATTGTCATCTAGAGTTTGATAGCCAGGCACTTTGATCACTTTTCTTATTTTGTTGTATGCATGTTTGATCTAAATTCTTAGTTGGATATATATATATATATATATATATTGTAATATCCTAGGAATTTAGTTAAATAAATAAATAATGATTTATAAAGAAATAAAAATTATAAATAATTTTTATTTTTTAAGAAAACCTATCGGGAGACCCACTGGGTATTATGCTTACCAATCTTCGTTATTTTTCAAGAAATTATAAATAAAAAAGTTAAATAAAGACCTAAGGTCAAGCAAGAAAAGAAGAAAAAGAAATGAAAAAAAAAAGAAATTGAGTAATGTGCATTTGTAAATAAAACTCAACGAGTTAAGAATTTTATGACAGAAATGATAAGTATGTAAAGGTATGAAAGGTAATTCTGAAGTAGATAACACTTATGTACAAACAATTATGACTTACAAATAATGTAGTAAGTATAAAAGAGAGAGAAATATGGAGTTAATTTAGAATCATTACGAAGTCATTATGAAGTCAACAAAAAAATAAAGGAGTCAATATAAAGTCATTATGGAGTCAACAAAAAAATATGGAGTTAATATAAAGTAATTATAAAATTATGAAGTCATTGAAGTCATTATGGAGTCAACAATAAATATGGAGTTAATATGAAGTAATTATAAAATTATTATGGAGTCAACGCGAAGTCAATTATGGAAAAAATATAAAATAAATATGAAGTCAATGTGGAGTCAATATAAAGTTAATGTGAAGTCAATTATAGGGTTAATATAGTAAAGGTAAAAGAAGAACTTTATCGAAAAGTAATCATGAAGTAGATAAGTATCGACATAAAAAATAAATAAATATAGAGAGATAAATATAGAGTCAATATGAAGTTAATTATGAAAGAAACATAAAATCAATATGAAGTCCATGTAGAGTAAATGTAAAGCGAATTATAGAGTCAATATAGTAAGGGTAAAAGAAGAATTTGATCAAAAGATAATCATGAAAAGTAATCATGAAGTGAATGAATATCAACATATAAAAATAAGTAAAAATAGAGAGATAAATAAGGAGTTAATGTAAAATCAATTATACAGTCAACAAAAAATGGAGTCAATATAAAGTCATTGATAGCATATGACTAAACTATGTGTTCATTCAGTATACGAAAATTGAAAACTTGTGCGCAAACAATATCTGAAGAAGTGGAAGCTTTAGCAATTCAGGTGGAGATAATATTCTATTTTTAAAATATTAGTGAATGAGCATTATTTGATGAATTGATTTTCTATAATGAAATGCTTATGGCGATGTGTTTGTACGTAGATGATTGTCTATTGAATGAATCAATATTTGTTTGCCAAGTATTTAATGCATATATTTATTGCTTTTTTGTTAAAATGATCTCACGTGAAGGTATGAAACCATGAATGTATATGTATTTGTGTTGATCTAATTGATTGAGTATCATGTGAATTGTCTGATTTGGATACGGTATACATTGTGATTTTATAAGAAAAATGTTAAATAAAGATAAGAATACACATTCGGAGATGATGACTGTTGCTTACTTTATGTGCACACTTTTAAATAGATAAAGAGATGCAAAAATGCATTCTTTAGATGATGAATGAATAATATGCAACATAAATAACCCTAGACATAAAGCAAA
>JAJIYU010001366.1:0-36681 GCA_030144865.1 Tinospora cordifolia | reverse complement strand
TAATAATAATAATAATAATAATAATAATAATAATTGAGATAATAATAAGAATGATATCAATGAACAATGGATAAATGTCGAGACCCCTTCTTTAAGACAAGGGCGGCCCGATTGACATAGTGGCCCGATAAACTCACTTACCACGTCGAGTTTGCCCAACCACTGTTAAACCCTTTTTCTAATCTTATACAACAAACTATATTAGAATAATTGGAACACTTAAAAATGAAAGTAAGTAACATATGAAGAGAAACTATTTTATTACATATTTCTCTTATCCAAAATACATAGTTGACCATTTATACACAAACAAGGAGTGACCAACCTCTAAATCGAAAGACACAGAAGAAAGGGGACAAGAATCGTCAGGGAGCGAAGCGATAACCACGCCTTTCCCTTTTTCAGCCACCGAAGAACCAAAAATAGTAGTAGAGTAGTGAGCCTAAAATCAACATGGCTTAATGAGTAAAAAGACTAGCATATCAACCATAACTAATACTCCAAAACAATACATGTATGTATGAGCAGCAAAAATAATGTAAAATTTGAATGCATGGCATAGTGCAAAAGCAATTATAAATAATGCAACCATCATAAAAACATTTCAAATCCATGCCAGTTAAAAACGTATCCAAGCTAGGGATATCTCAACAAACCCAACCTATGGTCATCGCTCGAGCAAGTCTTAAGTCAGGCGTACTCGCCACTCGAGCGAGTCATAAGCTAGGCATATTCCTCGAATACCCTAACCCTGCACTCAGTCCTTGAGTGCTATTACTTAAGCGGGTCGGAACCTAGGTGCATTGATTATATGCCCTAACCCCGCACTCGAACCTCGAGTCTAATCTCAATCACATCAACTACCCTAACCCCAACGCTCAGCCCTCGAGCCTATGGTTTCACTACCAGTGTACATCTACACATCTCACAACCAATCAGATGTATCTAAATTTCGTGAAACCATTTAAACTATGTCATTTCACACAACTTTTATGCAAGGAATACAAGTCACAAAAAACACCTTAATCAAACTACTCACCTTGGGTCCCGCGCACCGATGTCCAGTTGACAACCGGCTCGGTCCTGTAGTGCTCACCCGAATTTGCATTAATTAAACCAATCTCAGTTCTCTACTTACTGTGGCTTAATCTCTAATCTCACTGTCCCTACTTGGTTTCGATCGACTCGAATCTTCTCAGTCAATGTTTGGTCAACTCTGGTCAACATGGTCAACCTAGTCACTCTTGGTCAATTTTTTTCCAAATTGGGTCAAAATAGGTCAATTGGGTCATTTGGGTCAAAATTCCCAAATTCCAACACTTAGCCCAATTTTGAGCTCTTTGCTCTCTTGCGCAGCAAACTTGCCGATTTTTCTACGATCAATCTGTAAGTTGGATTTATGCGAAAATTTCCAAATTTCATCTAGATTGCCTTAACAGAATTTTAATTTCTAATTTTTGGACATCATTCACTAAGGTTTGTAGGTGCATTAACAGGGACTGTAAAATCCCATATTCCCTATGACAAGCAGTCACTTAGTGAATTGGTTGACCTACTTCCCAAATTTAGAATGGCCTAAAATTTGGTAAACATACTATTGACATGTCCAGTGACCTCTCCACTAAATTTCAGCTCAAATTGCCTTCATTTGGTCAGTTAACTAGCCTCCTACGTTTTTATCATATAACAGATTATTCAAAAGGTTCAATTCCCCTATGGTTTTCTAGTGCCTATCTACTCTGGTTCTAGCAGTAATTCGAGGCTGTTTCTTATTATTTTTGCAAGAGTTTAGATCCTAAAACTCGAATTAATTAAGTCCTACCCAAAACAACAAGCAACTATAGTCATATTTACTCTCAAACACAGCTCCAAAACATGGCATGCATAAGGGTGTTCTAGAATTTTTCTAAGTTCCATAATAGCTAACTACTAAGTCATATTTGCAAGAATAAAAAATCTAAACTATAGAGGCTTATGGTTCGAGGTTTTTACCCTTTTGCTGTCCCAAGTATGAGGTTCAAAACGCCTCAGATCTTGGTCTAAACGAATACCTCTAAGTACTCCAAACATTGCCTCCAATCTGGTCTCAAAGTTTGGTTTCTACTGGAACTATTGTGACAGTTGGTCAAATAATCATTTTCTTTATCCTATAAAATAGATTTAAAGTTCCAATATTTGATTTCTACTACTTGGACATGGAAATGCATGTAATAAAAAAGAAAAGAAGGGGTTTTACCTCAAGGATGGACCCTTAACAACTTAGGAATCAACACTCCAAAGATTGGATTCAACTTTCTATTTCTTGGGTTCCCAATAGTGTTGAGTAGCTCTATTCTTGGTCGTTTTAGCTTCGAACAATTCTGGGATTTGGCCAACTGCTTGTGAGACATTGTAGAGGGTGGTAAGAGCTTTCCAAAAAGCCTCAGATCACTCAAAACGGAGGTCAAACAAAAAAGACACAAGCTCTAGAAGATGGGAGGAAGAATCTGAAAATCTAGAATTTAGCTCAAATTGTGGTTTTTGTTGCATAAATGGCAAATGGGCTGCCATGTAGCAATCCACGTGGCACAAGAGTTGCAATGCAAGATGACTAGTTGGAAACCTTCGTAGGTTTGCTTAAGAGGTTGAGATTTGATGGCAATACTAGGGGTCCAAAACCATGAGCAGCCATGGTTTTTTTAGCTGAAATACCCAGAAAAATGGCAAAAATCATGCCAAAAATCGTCAAAAAAATTAGAAAAAGGGGGGAGGTGATTTGGTTTGGCGCATGGGCCGCCCAAGCAAACGGGCCAGCCCACGTGTCGTGGGCCGATTTCATATAGGCTTCAGACCGTTTGTGCGCCTGGGCTTGTCTTGGCCCAAAATGGGCCTGTGGCCCAACCAAGTTTTCGGCCCATGCGTCGAAAATTCGATCCTTTTTTTCTTTTTTTTAATTTTCTCCCCCTTTTTTTGTATATAATACACAGACACACACACACACACATTTACCATTTTTTCTCTAAAATTATTATAAATCATTAATTCATCATTTCTCATCAAGATCTTCTAATTGTACACCATTTCCATTATTTATACAATTATTTTTTAAAAAAAATTGAATAATCTACCAAAAATCACATTTTTGTCCCTAAAATTTCATTAATTACTCTAAAAATTTTCATAATTATTTCAAAAATTTAATGATCAACTCCAAAATTTATTTCTCTCCAGAAATTTTATTTTCCTTATAATTTCATGTATTTTCTACTCAAAATTATATTTTTCTCTATTATTCTAAATTTTCTCAATAAATAATTTAAAAATCGAGAAAATTGTAAATAATTCATGTATCTCCACTAAAATTTCAAAAAATACATACATCGGACCCAAAAATTTTTATGCATTAATCATGGGTTGTTACAACCTCCCCTTCTTATAAGAAATTTTGTCCTCGAAATTTACAATGATACAGCTAATACAAGTCAAGGAGCAACACTCATCTGCTTAGGGTAGTGGTAGATCATGAAATCCTCACTTTCCCATGTATTCTGTTCAACACCATGGAACTGCCAACGCACTTGTACCATCATTATCTCTTTATTGCGAAACTTCTTCAAAGCTCGATCTGTGATGGTCATAGACATCTCATCAAATGTACAGTCCTCTTGCAACTCAATATTCCTCTAATCAATAATATGCGAGAGATCAGGGTGATATTTTCGCAACATAGAAACATGAAATATATTATGCACACCGATAGTTGTGGCGGTAACGCTAGCCGATATGCAACGAGGCCAATCCTCTTAAGGATCTCAAAAGGCCTAACATATCTCGGTGCGAGCTTCCCTGAAATCCCGAATCGTGTGTGCCCCTTGCGAAGTGAAATGCGAAGGAGGACATGGTTACTAATATCAAACTCAAATACCCTTCTTTAGTTATCTACATAACTCTTCAGTCGGTCCTAAGCTGCCTTCATATTCTATCGAATCCTCTATATCTTCTCATTCTACTTCTGTATGAAGGCAGGGCCTAAGATTACTCTATCACTTGTCTCGGCCCAGTAGGTGGGAGACCTACATGGTCGACCATACAACTCATCAAACGACGCCATCCCAATGCTCGACCAGTAGCTGTTATTATAAGCAAACTCACATAGAGCCAAGTGATCCTCCCAGCTACCACCAAAATCCAAAATGCAAGATTGCAGCATATCCTCAAGGATCTGGATCACACGCTCAAACTGGCCATCAGTCTGTGGATGGAATGTTGAACTAAGGTTCACCCTTGTCCCCAACTAAGTCTACAATGTCTGCCAAAATTAGGACGCGAACCTTGTGTCTCTATCAAACACAATGGATAAGGAAAACCTATAGAGCTTTATAATCTCTCTAATATAAACTCGGCTTAATCGCTCCACTGAATCCTTGGTATGCATAGGAAGAAAGTGGGTAGACTTCGTCAAACGGTCCACAACTACCCAAATAGCATCACGTCTCCGCTGTGTATGGGGTAGTCCTGTAACGAAGTCCATAGTAATGTGCTCCTACTTCTACTCCAGTTTAGATAAGGGCTGTAAAGATCCACCGGGTCTCTGGTGTTCAGCCTTGACCTACTGGCACGTATCACATCTCTGAATGAAAACTGCTATGTCCCATTTCATCCCGGGCTACCAATTCATCTACAACCTCGACAATGCAAGCATTTATGACTTCTACCCTTTTTCATTCATGTAAGTCATTGGGATAGTTTATTGCCTTATAGAGATTGAAAACAACTTTTTCTTCATTCACTCTCAAGGTTAACTCTCCCTTATGTACATCTATCAGTGCATGACCTATAGCCAAGAATGGTCTCCCAAGGATAAGCGGTATCTCACAATCTTCTTCCATGTCCAACACCACGAAGTCAACTGGAACTATGAATTTATCCACCTTGACTAACACATCTTCAATAATACCCTTTGGGTATGTTAAAGATCTGTCTGCTAATTGAAGAGTGATTGTGGTTGGCTTGATTTCTGACATCCCCAACCTCTTGCAACCTGATAAAGGCATGAGATTAATGATTGCCCCTAGATCACAAAGTGTCTTCTCAAAGATTTCAGATCTTATGTTGCATGGTATAGTAAAACTGCAAGGATCTTTCAATTTCTGAGTAAGTTTCTTTTAGAAGATGGCACTAAATTCTTCAGTAAGCTTCACAGTTTCAAAGTCTTCTAACTTCCTCTTTTTAGACATAATCCCCTTCATAAATTTTGCATAGTTAGGTATTTGTTGTAGAACTTCTACAAATGGAATGCTGATATGGATCTTCTTGAACATTTTCAAAAATTTGGCAAATTGTTCATCCAACTTCTTTTTTTGGAACCTTTGAGGGAATGGCAATGGTGGAGACTCAAAGACCTTACCCTCTTGAATGAAACTCCCCTTGGTTTTCCCTTGTGATTTTAGAGGCTCTTCATTTTGTACAGTTGGTTGCCTTGAAACATTCTTCTTGTAACTAACAACATCTTCAGCTTCAATGGATGGCATAGCTGGATAGGGTGGGCTTGCTATTTCTTTCCCGCTTCTTGTCATCACCGCCTTGCAGCTCTCTTTTGGATTGTGTAATACCCCAAATTATTTTGAATGCGATATAGGCATATAGCAGTGGCATTTTATTAATTTGTCCATATATATATATTAATTCATATAGGATTCACTTGGGAATGAACTATGCTGCTGGTTTGACACTGTCCGTGCTAATTGTCCCACTTGAGTTTCTAAACTTTTGACTGTGGCATTCATATTTTCAATTTGGATCTCAATGCCAAAAACTCTATTGTCATTTTTGTCCACTCTCCTGTTAACTCCTTGAAGAACCTTGAGTGCATGTTCATCATTTCATCAAGCTTTTCTTCCAAGGATGGCTTTTTATCCTGTAAAGGTTGTTGTGGTACAAATCCAGGTGGAAGTTGGGCATTCCTGCTATTTGCATATGAGAAGTTCTCATGATTTTTCACTCCCAGATGATATTACTTGGGGGCATTATACCCCCCAAGTGGTCCTTGGTAACCATTAACTCCGTTCATAGCATTCATTTGCCCAATGCAAGCCTCTCCAATATAAGATGTCTTGTTAGCTTCAGCAATGGACTGCACATGTTGAGTTTGTTGATTTTGAAACTGTCCACTACTATTCTTCTCTTCTACCAAATTCAGTCTATGAGTCATCGCTGCAATTTGGGCATGCAAAGCACTAATTTCATCTATTTCATAAATTCCCACTCTCTTGATTGTTCCTCTCTTTGTATCATGACCATATGCATTAGCTGCCATGTCTTCAATGAGTTGGGTGGCATCCGTGGTAGACTTTCCTATCAATGAACCTCCAGCTGCAGAATCTACCAAAGCTCTAGTTGGTGGTGTAAATCTGTTGTAAAACATCTGTATTTGGAGCCAAGGAAGGTATCCATGCTGCGGACATCGCCTCAATAGGTCTTTGAACATTTTTCAAGCTTCATACAGTGATTCAAATTCGAACTGCTTAAAGGAACTGATTTCACCCCGCAATTAATGCACTTTAGCAAGTGTGAAATATTTTTGCAGAAATTTTTGTCCCATTTTCTCCCATGTTGTGATGCTTCCGAGAAGCAAGGTTTACAACCAACTTCTGGCTTTGTCCCTCAAGGAGAAAGGTAAAAACCTCAGCCTAAGCTGGTCTTCAGTTATCCCATTCATCTTAACAGTGTCGCAAATCTCCATAAACGAATTAAGATGAATCATAGGGTCTTCAATTACTGAGCCTCCAAACTGTTGGTGTTGCACAATTGTAATTAAGGAAGGCTTCAGCTCAAAGTTATTTGCATTTATGGATGTCATTGCTATGCCTGAGTAATTATTGTTCAAGACCAGTTTGAAGAAATCTCTTAATCACGCATCTCTATGTTGTGCTTCTCTATTATTTCCCACACCAGAACATCCACTATCAGCCATAGTTGGTACTTGCTCCTGAACTTCCCACCGAATCTGATCTATTGTTTTCAACAAATCTAGATTGTAAGGATCACAAGGACGTTTACTCATGCATGCCTAAAACACCAAAAACAAACACAAGATCAAGTGTATTCAATAAATTTTAACAAATCTGAAAAACAATCAATTAAAAGGTGAAAATAGAAATAAAATCGCCTTGACTAAGAATAAACCAAGTTCAACTTATTTTAAGATATTTAACACCATTTTTCCTAGCAACAACGCCAAAAACTTGTTGCTAACCCTACAAGTATACAAGTTTGCACTAATAGTAACCAATGAGACTAGATATCATCCTCAGGGAAATGGATATATTAAAATATCTTAAATCTTAATTTAATGTTGGTTTTCATTTTATCAAGACTCCAATTAGGGTTGGTTTGTCAATTTCTGAACAAGAACCTAAACTATCAAAAGCAGTAAAATTCTATTTTTGAAAACTATATGGAAAGGCTGTCTAGGATTGTAAATGCCACTGTATGACCTGTGATTCTTATTTCAGATCATGAAATATCTACACTATGAGTTATAGCACCTGTAACTGAAACCCTCTCCCGAGGTGCCTCAATTTCTAATAGTGTTGTCTTATAATGCCCTCTCCCGAGGTGCTTAATCAACAACCTAATATTATATAATCAGAAATCCTGTGCAACCCCCCGAACAGTTAACAACCCTCCAGTCAATCTACCAATCTAAGTCTATATTGTGACAACCTAACATTAAACCTCTCTTCTGAGTTAGTCTAATTATTTGAACTCATCATGTCTATGGCCAGTAAAATTAAGCATTAAGCATACACAATATAGAATAGTGTTTTTAAATCAGTTACTTCAATAAGAAATTACAGTTCAAACTTTGGAGATTTACATCCCAGACAATTAAAACTCATTAGCTTGACATTGAAGTAATTGAAAACATCAAAAAGTAATAAACAAAGTTAAATATACTCAAAACTTGATCTAAATCTTCAATCCCTTCTTGAAACTCTTGTTTTTGTCTCCTTGTGCCGTCACAATTGTGTTTTTTTCGAATTAAGAATGTTTGGGCTCTAGTCCTCTTTCCTATTTAAAGGCCCACATAAAAGAATCCTAAAATATGGGACACCTAGTAATTAATCGTGTGACCACGGTCAGTGACTGCGGTCAGCATCGTCCTTTAATAAAAATTCGAATTTCCTTCATTTTGTGCACCGTGGTCAGTCTATTTTTGCTCAAATCATGTTTTGGTTATTGCGGTCACTGTATGACCGACCGCGATAACCAGTAAGTTAATTATTTGTTCTGTCTTCCTTCAGCTACCTCGATCGTCAATTATCTGACCACGTTCAGTTGATGCTTTCCTCTTGATTTCCACTCTTCTTTGCCTCTATATGATGCAACTCTCTCTTGGCTTCACCCTGAACTTGCACCACACTAGAAATCTTTTCCCAGACATCATTTTCTCATGGAAAAACTTTAAATCATGAAAACAAGGCTTAAAATGCAATGAAACATGCAATTCCCTAATCTAGATGCCCATGCTACTAATTATGTATAACTTTGTCTAGTTTTCCTTTTATTTCCTATAAAATGTAATAAATCACCTATACTAATGTTAGCCTACTGTGCAACTAGCAGTCACTGTGGTAGGTCTCAGCCAACTGATAACCGCTTCGACCTTAGTGGGGTCCACAAAAATACCCTTAACTCTAACCACGTGACCCTAAAATTGGACCTCTGATAGCCAAAACTCGCACTTGCTAAACTTAGCATATAATCTATGCTCTCTCAAAGTCTGTAGTGCGATCATCAAGTGTTTGGCATGCTCCTCGTGGGACCTCGAATAGATCAAGATGTCATCGATAAAAATAATCACAAAAGTGTCGAGGTATAGCCGGAACACCCTCTGCATGAGGTCTATAAACATAGCTGGGGCATTAGTCACACGGAACGACATGACCAAGAACTCATAGTGCCCATATCTAGTGTGGAACGCAGTCTTCGGCACATCTTCCTCCCTAACTCTCAGCTGATGGTATCCATATCAATCTTCGAAAACACATTGGCACCTCTAAGCTGGTTAAATAAGTCATCCATAGGTGGGAGGGCATACTTATTCTTGATCGTCACCTTGTTCAGCTGCTGGTAATCAATACATAGGCAGAGGCTCCCGTCCTTTTTCTTCACAAACAATACCAGAGAGCCCCAAGGTGACAAACTAGGAGAAATAAAACCCTTACTCAACAAATCCTCCAGCTGAACCTTCGATTCCTGTAACTCCTTAGGCGTCGTGCGGTAGGGAGGAACCGATACAAGTCGTGTCCCTGGAATGATCTCGATAATAAAGTCGATATCCTGCTTAAGGGGCAAGCTAAGCAGATCCTCAGGGAACACGTCAGGGAAATCTCTGACAACAGGGATCTCATCAATGCTCGATCGTCAAGGGCCCTCATCTATGGTCTTCAGACTGGCTAGAGTATCAATCTTGCACTGTGTCACCAATTTGCCATGAGTACTCTGCTTATCTGAAACTCTCCCCTGAAAAATGATAGTGGGTTAGCTTAGAATCTGAAACACAACCCTCTTGGCATAGCAATCCACATGTGCGTGGTATGCAGCCAGCTAATCCATACTGAGTATGACATCAAACTTGAGAAACTCCAATACTCGAAAGTCTACTACAGTCTCAAAATCCCTCATCCTAAGTACACATCTCTCACATATCATGTTGGGGTAGATACGTTCCCCAACGGTAGTACTAAACATCAACCAAGTAGGAGCCCTAACTGGTCTAAGTCACAATTTATCTACGACACATCCAGAAATGAAAGACAAAGTAGAACCAGCATCAATCAATATATAAACAGATGAACTAAAAAGCAAGATGGTACCTTCCACCAAGGTCCTCGTCGATTCAGGGTCAGGCTAAGTGATGGCCTATACGCTGTCTCTAACAACTGGGGCGAAAGAACTAGGACCACCAATAAGAGTCGGACACTCAGCCCTCTTGTGTCCAACATGTCCACACTGATAGCATGTAAATGGGGCCCTCTATCCTCCTTAGTAGCTCTGACTCTGTCCTCGGCCATGGCCTCTACCTTAAGACCCAAAAAATGTACTCTGTTGTGCGTCGGTGGCTGTAACTAGACAGGAGTAGTTGCAAGTATGACTGCCGTCGAGATGGAATGACTGGGCGTAGTGCTCGACTGTCCCTCAAGGTACTTCCTCTTCCTCTGCCTCTACTGACGATGAGCCCTGATAACTTTCGGGCCCACCTCTATGTGATGACTGAGTCTAAAACATGGCCTGCTGCTATGGCTGTCACTGAGGGGTACTACCAGATACTACAGAAATCTCAAGGCGCTCATATAATCCATCCATCTCGAGCACCTTAGCCCTCGCTAATAGAATCCGGCTCTCTCTCTCTCTCTCTCTATGCAACAATCAATCTAGGCGCTTAGGCCTCCAACTATAAGAATCAATGTGTATACTCTCGCACGATCATTGTCCCCTGGCGCAGGCTCAGTTCTCGCTCAATCTTGAAAACGTAAGCCTCTAGAAATAACTCTCCAAACTTGGCCCAAGAAGTGATCGGACCCTCAATGCTCCTTGTAGAACACCACCATCTAATAGCCTCACTCTTTCACATATGGGCTAAAAACAGAACTTGATCTGTCTCTGATAATCTCAAGGTTTCGGCGTTCTTTTTCATATTCAATAACAAGTCCTTTGCTGCCTCTAAACTAATGTCGCCTTTGAACCTCTTAGCGCGCAAATCCATGAAACTCTTGAGGAGTGGGGTGTGGGCTCTCTCATCTCCCTATCTATCTTAGGCTGGGGCTACTGCTGCTACTATCAGCCCAACTGATGGCTTAGCAGCCGGTGGCACAAGTGGAGCAGGCTGCACTATTGGCTCGGCTCTCTGCCTACCAGCCTTCAATCGATCTAGTTTCTCCATCAATAGGGTTGTTTGGGCCTGAGCAACCTCGTTAGAAGCCCTAATCATAACCTCGAGCCTCTGTATCTGATCCTGATCAGGGTGAATAGGAGGGGGTGGTGGTGGTGTCGGCTCCCTAGGCCTGAGCAGTGGTGCTCTACCTCGCCGAGGTGGCATGTCTATCTGCAGTTCAAATTAGATTATTTGTTATTCATACATTCAAAATAGACTCAACTCTAAAAGTTTAGTAGCATTGTATGTTCTGTTCAAAATACGTTTTATGATTGACAATTTCTCTTCTTTGTTCGATGATTCGTTTACTTTTACAATTATTATGATATCGCCTAGGCTCTTCACTTATTAGTGTTTTTCACTTCCTTTAAACCTAGGGCTCTGATACCAAGTCTTGTCAGGACCCCTTCTATAAGCCAAGGGGGACCCGACTGACACAGTGGCCTGATAAACTCACTCACCACATCAAGTTCTCCCAACCACTATTAAGCCCTTTTCCAATCTCATACAACAAACGACATCAGAATAATTAGAACACTTAAAAACTAAAGTAAGCAACATACGAAGAGAAACCATTTCATTACATATCTGTCGTATACAAAACACATAGTTGACCATTTATACACAAACAAGGAGTGACCGACCTCTAAATCAAAAGTTACAGAAGAAAGGGGACAAGAATCGTCAAGGAGCGAGGCGATAACCACGCCTTTCCCCTTATCAGCCACCGAAGAACCTGAAATAGTGGTAGAGTAGTGAGCCTAAAATCAACGTGGCTCAGTGAGTAGAAAGACTAGCATGTCAACCATAACCAACACTCCAAAGCAATGCATGTATGCATGAGCAGCATAAATAATGTAAAATTTGAATGCATGGCATAGTACAAAAGCAATTATAAATAATGTAACCATTATAAAAACATTTCAAATCCATGCTAGTTAAAAACGTATTCAGGCTAAGGTTAACTCAACAAACCCAACCTATGGTCATGGCTCGAGCGGGTCCTAAGTCAAGCTTACTGGCCACTCGAGTGGGTTGTAAGCTAGGCATATTCCTCAAATACCCAAACCCATGCTCGGTCCTCAAGTGCCATCACTCAAGCAAGTCGAAAGCTAGGCGCATCGATCATATGCTCTAACCTTGCGCTTGGACCTTAAGTTTAATCTCAATCACATGAAGTACCCTGACCCTGACGCTTGGCCCTCAAGCATATGGTCTCACTATCAGTATACATTTACACATCTCACAAACCAATCAGATGTATCTAAATTTTATGAAACCATTTAAACCATGTGATTTCACACAAGTTTTATGCAAGGAAAACAAGTCACAAAAAACACCTGAATCAAACTACTCACCTCGGGTCCCCCACACTGATGTCCCGTCAACAACCAGCCCAACCCCGTAGTGCTCACCTGAATCTGCATTAATTAAACTCAATGTCAGTTCTCTCCATACTGTGGCTTAATCTCTAATCTCATTTTCCCTACTCGGTTTCGATCGACCCAAATCGTCTCAGTCAATGTTCGGTCCATCGGTCAAACCTGATCAACTCTAGTCAATGAGGTCAACCTAGTTACTCTTGGTCAATTTGTGCCCAAATTGAGTTAGAATAGGTCAATTGGGTCAAAATTGGGTCATTTGGGTCAAAATTCCTAAATTCCAACACTTGGCCCAATTTTGAGCTCTTTGCTCTCTTGCGTAGCGAACTTGCCAATTTTTCTGCGATCAATTTGCAAGTCAGATTCACTTGAAACTTTTCAAATTTCATCTAGACTACCTAAACCTTCACCAGGATTTTAACTTCTGATTTTTAGACACCATTTGCTAAGGCTTCTAAATGCATTGACAGGGACTGTGAAATCCCATATTCCCTATAACAGGCAGTTACTTAGTTAATTGGTTGACCTACTTCCCAAATTTAGAATGGCTTGAAATTTGTTACACATACTATTGACATGTCCAGTGACCTCTCTACTAAAGTCCAGCTTAGATTTCTTTCATTTGGTCAGTCAAATCGTCTCTTACTTTTCTGTCATGTAACACATTATTCAAATGGCTCAATTCCCCTATGGTTGTCAAGTGCCTATCTACTCTGGTTCCAACATGAATCCGAGGTTGTTTCTCGTTGTTTTTGCAAGAGTTTAGATCCTAGAACTCTGATTAATTAAGTCATCTCCAAAATATCAAGCAACTATAGTCGTATTTACTCTCAAACACAACTCCAAAACATAGCATGCATAAAGGTGTTCTGGAATTTTTCTAAGTCCCATAATACCTAACTACTAGGTCATATTTGCAAGCATAGAAAATCTAAACTACAGAGGCTTATAGTTCGAGGCTTTTACCCTTTTGTTGTCCCAAGTATGAGGTTCAAAATGCCTCAGATCTTGGTGTAAATGGACACCTTTAGGTACTCCAAACAAAGGCTTGTAGTTCCATAATACCTAATTACCAGGTCATATTTGCAAGCATAGAAAGCATAGAAAATCTAAACTACAGATGCTTATAGTTCGATGTTTTTACCCTTTTGTTGTCCCAAGTATGAGGTTCAAAATGCCTCAGATTTCAGTCCAAATGGACACCTCTAGGTACTTCAAACACTGCCTCTAATCTGGTCCCAAAGTCTGGTTTCTGCTAGAACTGTTGTGACAGTTGGTCAAATAGTCTATTTTATTACCTTATAAAACAGATTCAAAGTTTCAATATTTGATTTTCACCACTTGGACATGGAAGTACAAGTAATAAGGAAGAAAAGAAGGGGTTTTACCTCAAGGATGGACCCTTAACAGCTTAGGAATCAACACTCCAAAGATTGGATTCAACTTTTTATTTCCTAGGTTCCCAATAGTGTTGAATAGCTCTGTTTTTGGCCGTTTTAGCCTCAAACGATTCTGGGATTTGGCCAACTGCTTGTGGGACATTGTAGAGGATGGCAAGAGCTTTCCAAAGAGCCTTAGATCACTCAAAACGCAGGTCAAACGAAAAAGATTCAAGCTCTGGAAATTGGACAAAGAATCTCAAAATCTGGAAATTCAATTCAAATGGTGGTTTTTGTTGCATGCATGGGCTCCCTTGCATGGCAAATGGCTTGCCATGTGGCCATCCAAGTGGCATAGGAGTTGCCATGCAAGATGACTAGTTGGCAACCTTTATTGGCTTACTCAAGAGGTTGAGATTTGATGGCAATACTAGGGGTCCAAAGCCATGAGCCGCCATGGTTTTCTATCTAAAATACCCAAAAAAAATGGCAAAAATCATGCCAAAAATTGTCAACAAAATAAAAAAAAAGGGGGGAGGTGATTTGGTTTGGCACAAGGGCCGCCCAGGCAAACAGGCTGGCCCACGAGCCGTGGGCCAATTTTGCACGGGCTTTAGCCCGTGTGTGCGCCTAGGCTTGGTGCGACACAAAACGGGCCTATGGCCCGACTAAGCTTTCGGCCCATGCGCCAAACATTCGGTCCTTTTTCTTCTTTTTTTTTTCATTTTCTCCACCTTTTCTTGTATATAATACACACACACACATATGTATATATCGATTTTTACTTTTTTCTCTAAAATTATTAAAAATTATTAATTCATCATTTCTTATCAAGATCTTCCAATTGTACACCATTTCCATTATTTATACAATTATTTTTAAAAAAATTGAATAATCTACCAAAAATCACATTTTTCTCCCAAAATTTTCATTAATTACTCTAAAAATTTCATAATTATTCCAAAAATTCAATAATCAATCTCAAAAATCATTTCTCTCCAAAAATTTTATTTTTCTTATAATTTCATGTATTTTCTCCTCAAAATTATATTTTTCTCTATAAATAATTTAAAAATAAGAAAAATTAAGAATAATTCATGTATCTCTACTAAAATTCTAGAAAATATATACATTGGACCCAAAATATTTTGTGCATCTAATCATGGGTCGTCACAGTAAATAATAAAAAATAATAATGAATATTATTATTATTATCAAATACTAGAATTACAAAATTAATAATAAATAATAAAAATAGAATAATACAAAGAAATAATTACAATACAATAGTGAAATAAGATAACAACAGTTATCAAAAGAAATATGATATTTATGTTAACAATAACAACAAGATAATAAAATAAATGAACAAAATAAATTAGTAAATAAAATAAATAAATGACTATATTAATTAAATAATAATTATTATAGTAAGTGTCTATAATGGATTATTGGAACTAATATTGCTCTTAAAATGATAAAAAGAAAAGAAGAAGCAAAAAAGGGAAAAAAAAAGATAGTGAAAAAATAGAAAAGAAAATATAAAATAAAAAGAAAGAAAGAAACAAAATTAAAAGATTAAGAAAATAAAAGAAGGAAAAAAATGAAGATCCATATATATATATGTGTGTGTGTGTGTGTGTGTGTGTGTATGTCTGTATATATGTATGCAATAAAATAAAATAATAGTGGAATAAATGAAATAAAAAGATAAAAAGAACAAAGAAGGAAAAAAAAAAGAAAATAACAAAGGAACAGAGTAAAAGAAAAATAAATAAATATTGATAATAATAAGAAGAAATAAAATAAAAAAGAATAAAGAAATAACAAAATAACAAAAAAAAATGAAATAAACAAAAAAGGGGAAAAATGAAACAAGAAGAAAAAAAGATTAGAAAAAAAGGAAAAAAGGAAGAACAAAAAAAGGGAAAAAGAAAATAAATAGTATAAAAAAAATAGAAAATAAAAAATAAAAATACAATTAAGATAATTATTTGAGAAATTATTAATAGTGTTTTATAGTCAATACATTTTCATGTGTGAAGTGAATAAGCTGTCTTAGATGATTGATATCTTAGATTCGAATTAAGTTTTTAATTTTTATAATAGCACTTTATATGATAAATATTCTAGATTTTAATCAAAATTTTAAAGAGTTTGATACCCCACTTGATAAATGATTTAAATTTTAATTGAATTTCTAATTTTAGAAAAGGTCTATAAGTAAGATAATGTAGAAAATAATAATAATAATAATAATAATAATTTTTTAAAAATATATATAATTTCAAATACTTAATATTAATTAGACAATACATGATAAAACATGCTATAAATATTTAATATTTAATAATTAATAAATTTCTTATCTTGACCCTTAGATCTCCAGCACTTCATCTGAACCATATATTCAACATAAAAACCTTAATATGTATCTTACAAGCAAACCTTAGTCACTCTTCATTCTCTCTGTAGCTCAAGTGACGCTCAGAGAAATTCCTATGGCTAAAGCTTTAAATTTACACTTTTTCTCATTGAACCTCATCATCTTTTTCTTCAATACATAGTTTCTCACCCTTATTCCTAAATTCATTCTTTCTATTAGGAGAAAGAACTCTATTACAATGCTTGATTCCAATCGGATGAGGAGAGTTGACAATGTATATCTTGTTCCACTCTTGGGCTCTTCGCAAGTGCAATACCGCAAAAAAAAAATCTTGTTCCACTCTTGGGCTCTTCGCAAGTGCAATACCGCAAAAAAAAAATTGTTCTAGCATTCTAGATCCTCAAGGTAATGAGATCTTTGAGTATATTTTCATTGTATTTTAATGGTAATCCTTTAAATAATGTAACATCCTGCCTCCACCTGCCCAAATTGTCTTGGCACATTCACATCACATGCTTGCTCATTAAACGTCTCTTTCTCGTTTTGTGGGCCACCCAAGAGGCAGGCGATGTTACGTTTGTTCTATTTCTTTTGGTCTCAATTTTATGAGACAAATACTTAAATAGATTTTGTATAGCACATGAAAAATTATTTGATAAAATAAATTAATATCATTAATTGAATTGAATATTTATGAAGTATAAAGACCCTTGAAGTTTATTACATCAGACTGAACATAAACTAGAAATTAGGACTAACATGCCCAACCTAAACATTTCATGAATAGAAATTAACTAACTACGCAGCATCTGTTCAGAAATTTCTTGAAAGGTTAGAAAAGGAAGGGTGAGCTTACGCACCCAGTAGATTATTTTAAATATTTAACTCATTATTTTAAATCAAAAAGAACAACATTACAAACACTTCAGAAGATTATGTGATTCAAACAACTATTTTATTATCAGTTGATGTTAAGACCGAAAGGGTTACGCCTCAATATTCCATATTTAGGGAATTAGGTCAAATTTAGACCTTTAAAGTTATTATTGATGAAGTGGGGTTAAATTCGACCCCTTAGTTCACACCGAGAAAATACTCGTTTGGAATACTCACGATGAAAATTCGTTATCATGTTGGTACGTGGTTGATAATCTTCGTTTAATCTTTCATTAGTGATCAACAGTGGCATGATAAATTCAAGACAATAATAACTAACATGTATTTATGGAAAGCATGTCATAGCATAGATCATATCATCACAATCATGCATCATAAGCATAAAACTCTAAGCATTCATTTCTAGGCATGGCTTGTATGGTCATGGCATGTATTAATCATGGCATATTTCTAAGTTAAGCAAACAACCCTGCTTATGATACTTGAATTAAAATAATAAGATAAAATTTAGAAATCACTTTCACCTTCTATCATTAATCCTTTTGATCTTTGTATTCTAAGCCTTCTTAAGCCTCCAAACTTTGTTTTTCACTCAAGAAGAGAGCAAGAAGACTCTTTTTCTCTTGAGCTAGAAGAAAACTAAGAAGAAGAGAAGAATGAGGAGACTTTCTTTCTCTTGAGCTAGGAGAGAATTAAGAAGAAAAGAATGAGAAGACTTTCTTTCTCTTGAGAATTAGGAAGAGAAGAACGAGATGAGATGATTTGAGAGGAAGAAAAGGGTACTATTTATAGGCATCCTTAGTCAATCATCTTATTTCACTACTCATATTTTAACATATATATATATATATATATATGTATATATATTTCACCTCTCAATTTCACTACTCATATTTTAATTATATCATACCTCCCAATTCCACTACTCATATTTTAATATATATCCCACGTCCTAATTCTACTACTCATATTTTAACATATATATCCCACCACCCCATTCCACTACTCATATTTTAATACATCCCACCATCACATTTTACTACTCATATTTTAATATTTTTTTTGTGGAATTACTTACAGGATGATTAGGATAGTAGTAGTTTTTTTTTTTACTTTTTATATGAGTTTACCATTTTACCCCTAAGAGTCAAAATTTTCATGCTAGCCTTGGGTATTTAATGTGTTTTCACAATTTAATGAACTCATTTGTATATTCTTAATATTCAAGAATTTTTCAATGTATTACAAGCTACCCACCTTAAAATAAATTTCATACTCGAAATCTGCATTTACTTGTTCATCTGGATGTCGTTCAGTTATGTACTCCTAGTGAAGAAGTCTAGGTACTTAGCCTTCATCTCACGTTTCAGCTCCCAAGTGGCCTCTTCTACCCCATGATGTTTCCAGAGAACTTTGACTACGGGAATGTCCTTCGTACTCCAGCTTTGTGTCTTACGGTCGAAGATCTTAACTGTCGCTTCTTCATATGTGGCATCATCTTGAATGTGTACCTCCTCCCAATGGATTATGTGAGAGGGATCGGGTTCATACTTCCTCAGCATTGACATATGGAACACGTTGTGAACTGAGGACATTATGTTTGGTAGATCTAACTCGTAGGCGCATTCTCTGATTCTTCTTAGTATTTTGAATGGATCGATAAATCTAGGTGGTAACTTTCCTTTGTATCCAAACCTCTTGATTCCTTTCTGAGGTCTTTTTCTCAAGAACACTCTATCACCCATTTGGAACTCAAGGGGCCTTCTCCTCTTATCAACATAACTCTTTTGTTTACTTTGTGCTGTGATCAATCTCTTATGTATCTATTTTACTTGATTATTCATCTCATCCACAAAATCGAGCCCAGTAAGCACGTGGTCTTCAAGTTTAGCCTAACAGGTTGGTGATCTGCAGGGCCTCCCATAGAGAGCTTCATACAGAGTCATCTTTCAACATTCACTAGATTTGTCTCGTGAAACCCTCTTCTGAGGTGCTTACTTAACAACCTACGTGTTATGTTCATCAGTCCCTGTGCAACCTCTTAGATTAGTCAATAATCTCCCGATAAATCAACCGCTCTAAGTCCAAATTGTGACATCCACCCGTTAGGCTTCTCTTCCGAGGTAGACTAAAGTGTTGAGTTCAATATGTCTATGGCGAGTAAACATAATGCATTAAGTGTACACAATATGGAATAGAGTTTATAACTCAATAACCACAACTAGATATCACAAACTATGCATTGAGCATCACATCCAAAATAATAAAACTAATTAGCTAGACATGAATTCAAAGGAAAACATGAAATTAAATTCAAAGAAGTAAAACATACTCAAATCTCTTAAATAATCCTCAATCCTTAATGGAAATACAGGTTTTCATGCCCTAAAGTCGTCACCAGTAGTCTCTTTTTCGAATTAGGTATCTTTGACTCTAATCACCCTTTCATATATATAGTCCCGCACTAAAAAAAAACCCTAAAAATTATAAAAATCCCGATTATCACTCGAGTGACCGCGGTCAGTGATTTTTATGACAAAACCCAGAAATTATCGACATGCTGCCTATCGCGGTCTGTGTTTCTTCTGTGCACATTCCATTCTGGTGACTGCGATCACCAGTATGTTAAATCCTAGTTTGGTCCTTCTTTTGTTATCGCAGTCTTTAGTTGTTGGACCGCGGTCTTTTGGTACTTTCTCATGATTCCTTCTCCTGTTTTCCTGCTCATGATGCATTCTTCCTTTGTGCTTCAACCTGTATCTTGCATTACACTCAATTCCTTTCTCAGACATCATTTCTTTATAAAAGAATGTCAAAACTTTTAAAACAAAGCTTAAAAAGATATTATACAATGGAAACCCCCAACTATATGGAAAAACTGCTAATTATGCAATTATTCAATTAATTCTTCCTTATTTCTTATAAAATGCAATAATTTACCTATTCTAATGTTAGTTTGCTATACAACTAACAAATACCCCCAAACTTAGACTTTTGTTTGCCCCCGAACAAAATTCTAAATTTAAACAAATGATCCTATCACCATTAGGTGACTTGATTTCAATCATCATTGTAACCTCAATTGTTTCCATTCCTCTAGTTTCTGACTCATTAACAATTCTTTAAAGTCAGTCAGGTTGTCTAGATTTTCAATTTATCTTCTATTCTCTCCCAACGTTACCCATTCATCTATAAGTAACTCAATCCTTCTAGACAGGCACCATCCCACCTGCAGAAGTCCTTTCCTAATACCTAAGTACACAAACTCTTCCAACTTTCTATTCTGTCTCTCTACTACTAAGGTCAAACTGAAATTGGGATTAGTGTTCTTTTTGCTAGGTTGTAACGTGGTCCGGCTTAAGGTACAAGTATAATAGAAATTTAAATCTGACTCAAGTGTCCACTCATAGTAATAATAACAACCTATTTTGTCTGATTTTTCAAATATACCTTGATTCTTCTATTTAATCCATTATTCTCCTTGTTCATGCTCACAACCTTGTCTTCATAGCTCCCCCAAACTTATTTCATCATGTGCACTCCAAATTGTACTCACATATACAATCATACAAAAGTAGAAAGTTCAGCTATCATTGACAATACTGAAATACTAAAGAAATAAATATAACTCCTTTCTTTCTTTCTTTTTATTTATTTTTATTTTTTATTTTTTTATTTTTATTTTATTTTTAAAGGAAAAGCTAAAACAATAACTGAAAACATATGTATTACAACGTTAACATCCCCTCCTTCTTTCACATCATCAGAATAAGCAGTATTAAAACCATGAATGCACATAAATAGGTCTAACTGAGATATTCATAAAAGGATAGAGTGTTCATATATATAATATTTAGGTTCACAACAAGAAAATAGGCTATAATGCTCAAAATTGGCTACAAGGGATTATAAATGCTAGGAGTGGCCTTTAGGCTAGGACTCAAACAATGATGGCCTACTTCATTTCCCTCCTTCATTTATTCCTAATCAGTGTTCAAGACAGATTTGATCATTTAAAGAGTCTATGGGAAATTCTTTCCATTTGTGGTTTGGTTTCCACTCCTCACTTCCCTCGGTTTTCAAAATCTCAAACTACCTAAGACTGCAAGGTATTGTCAATATCAAACTTCAGATAAACCAAGTATATAGACTGCTAGACCGTACCTTAATTCTTTGTCTCGTCATGCTAGAGGAACGTTACAATTTCATTAGTTACTCAGAAAAATTAGTTTATATATATATATATATATGTGTGTGTGTGTGTGTGTGTGTGTGTGTGTGTGTGTGTGTGTGTGTGTATTTATATATCTTATATATATATATATATATTTATTTATTTATTTATTTATTTATTTATTTATTATTTTCAAACAACCTATCCTAAGTGATCCTACAATGCAAAATGCTTTCTAACAAGCATGCATCTAGCAAAATGTAAAGACAATGAAAGAAAATGGACTAAGATTGACAAAAAAAAACTGACCCTGTTTGCTTTGCTTTATTGTGTGTTGAAGCATTACACACATACCCCCAAACTTGAATTGTGTCTTGTCCTCAAGAGCACATAGATACGTATACGTTGGAAGAGTAACGCATCACACATGCATTCAAGAAAAAAAAAGAAAATTAGACTGGAAGTTATGGAAAAATAGATTTGCAATGTACAAGTGAGACCATTAATCAAGAGCAAGGCATCATTATCAGTACTAAGAGCATTCATTAGTGCAAAACGTTCAGATTTGAAGAGCAACAAAAACTTTCAACAACACAAGTAAAGGAAGCACAAAAAAAACACAGAGGTCCTATCCAAAGACTTCTTCCTCTGTGATAAAATCGGTGAAATCACCACCATCATCATCACCATCATCGCCGACATCATCAGCACCATCAGCACCGTCCACCTGCGGAGTCAGAGGCACCGTGGGTACACAACACTCCATCTCCCTGTAGGGTAAAGTGCAAGGGGGACGAGGAAAAATTGCATCCATATCCGAGTCCTTACGATGCATCCACTGGGTCATGTAAGCCATCCAATGCATCATAGTGTGCTCAGTGGTAAAGAGAGATGTAGCAGCAGCTGAAGAGGATTGAGGAGCATCTGCAAGGCGTGTAGGGGCTAGGGCAGAACTGGCAGGATCAGTAGTAGGTGGAGGAGCCTCAGTAGATTCCCTACGCCTCTTGGAAGGGGTGGATGTGAGCATCTTCACTGCGATATGATCCTCCATCTTCAATAATGGCTCGGTCTTGTCCCATACAACCCCAGCCCGTCTGCATAATTCTGTAATCAAAGTGGGTTGTGGCAGACCTACATTTGTTCTATTAATGGCTGATCGAATAGAACTAGAGATGATCGCCCCAATATTGATTGGGAGTCCCTTCATGATGCAGTATACTCATACAGCTCTCTCTACTGTAACCCTGTTGATAGCTAAAGAAGGAAGTAAATTTGCACAAGCTAAATACAACCAAACCTTAGCTTCTGTCTTGAACATAGTCTTCATCAAGTTGATGGGCTTATTATTATAACAAATCCAAGATGCTCCATCAACGCACAGCGTCCGTAGTACCTCGTCCGAATCAAATCTAGGTAGTAATGTGTAGTAATCATCCGGAAAGTAAGCTGGAAGACCATATACCTCATTGATAGCTGATGCATTGAACAACACCCACTTACCCCATACCCAAACTGATGTATCCTCACGGTTAGGTGCGTTGGCATAAAATTCTTGAATAATCGAGACCACTGTGGTGCCTGGAGCCTGAATCAGCTTCCCCGAATGTCTCGCAGCTACCACCGTGTCAATGCCTAACTCGCATTCCTCTGTCATCAACATGATTCCTCTTTCAGGGATTAAGTGTCTGTTGGACCGAATCATGTTGAACCTTTGCTTGGCATTAGCTGTTTTAAATCAGTTTCAATCAGAGGGTGGAGGAGGGGGTGATTGCTGCTTTCCTTTAGAGGTTGGCAATTTCATTCTGAGAGGCCTGCAAGTACCATAATTGAGGGCAAGGAAAACAACAAGATTCATATATAATAATGCATCAACCATTCAATGAAATGTACTCAACATAGATTAGTTTGCTTGGTATAGGCATCATAACATCAAAGTCACTCTTTAGGCAGTAAAAATTGAATCTTGTATTCCTTTGTGATGTTGAATGACATGAAAATAGATAAAAATGCACCTCATTACGTGAAACAACACATCTACAAGCCTAAGGTGTTCATGAACACGGAGTTGTGAAGTCTTTGTGCAAAAATGATTCCATATTGTGCATATTCAGAGTAAAGGAAGGAATGATATGAGTCATTGAACAAAATCACCATTTAAAAATAAGAGAACACACATAGCAACTCCTAATCATCTAAACAATCAAAGAATGCAAGTAACTAATAAGAAATCAAAGAAGAACACTTACATTTCCACTGAAAAGGCAAGAGATGCTTAAAGGTTTGAAAAGGAGACCAAAAGCCACACAAAAACTCAAAATTTTAAAGCAGAAATGATGAAAATGACCGCGATCTGGTCTTAAAAAGACGCAGGGACCGCGGTCTATGTATGATAGACCGCGGTCCATGTGTTGTTTTGTTGTTTGAAACGAAATGCACTAACTGTGGACAGCGGTCATGAATTTGCACTGTGAGTGTGGACCGCAGTCTATGTGTATACCCAAAAATGGTGTTCTGATGACCGCAGTCTGTGTGCATGTTCATGCTGGTGACCGCGGTCCATGTGATTTCTTCAAAACATTTCATTCTGATGACTGCGGTCCTTGGAGAACACATGTTCTGGTGACCGCAGTCACCAGAATATGGTTCCTGTATACACCTATGTGGACCGAGGTCTGTATATGATGGACCGCGGTTCACAGTATGATGGACCCCTTTACTCATTTCTAAGTGTATAGACTCAACCTTTCTACTGAAATCTAACAAACTAAACTTAAGAACACAATTACACAAAATTCTATAATGGTTTGCCTCCCACTCAGCGCTATGTTTAACGTCGTTAGCTTGACGAATATACTCTGCTTCAATCTTTGAGGAGAACCATCTCTACCATCTGCTTTGGACCACCGTAGAAAATCTTCAGTCGTTGGCCATTCACTTTAAACCTTTGGCCATCCGCCAAACTCTGTACTTCTACTACTCCACACGGGAAGACTTGAGTGACTAAAGATGGTCCCGACCATCGAGATTTAAGCTTTCCCGAAAACAAACGGAGTCTTGAATTGAAAAGAAGTACTTGTTGCCCAAGTTTAAACTCCTTCTTCTCTATGAGTTGATCGTGTCATTTCTTCATTCGCTCTTTGTAGATGGTGTTATTCTCGAATGCTTCCCTACGAAACTCTTCAAGTTCTACGAGCTACAGCAACTAATTCTCACTACAAGCCTTCGCATCGAAATTTAACTTCTTAATTGCCCAATAAGCTCTGTGCTCTAACTCGCAAGGCAGGTGACATGATTTTCCATACAACAATTGATAAGGAGACATACCAATGAGTGTTTTAAATGTTGTTCTATATGCCCACAATGCATCATCTAACTTCAATGCCCAGTCCTTACGGTTTGTACCAACCGTTTTCTATAATATTGACTTGATTTCACGGTTAGACACTTCAGCTTCCCCTTTAGTTTGAGGATGATAGGGTAGTGCAACCTTGTGCCTCACACCATACTTAGTGAGAAGGTTGTTGAAGATTTTATTGCAGAAGTGTGTCCCTTCATCACTCACAATAACTCTAGGAGTTCCCAAACGAGAGAAAATGTTTCGTGAAAGGAACTTAAGTACCACACGTGCATCATTCTTTGTTGTAGCCACTGCCTCCACCCACTTAGAGACATAGTCAATCGCTAGCAGGATATATTGTTTGCCAACTGATGGTGGAAATGGCCCTATAAATTCGATGCCCCAAACATCAAACAATTCCACTTCTACAAATGAGGTGAGAGGCATTTCATTCTTTCTAGAGATGTTTCCTTGCTTTTGACATGTTTCACAGGTCTTGACAAACTGATAAGCATCTTTCAACATGCTCGGCCAATAAAATCCATTCTCAAGTACACGTATGACAGTTCTTTGATGGCTATAGTGACCACTATAAGGTGAAGCATGGCAATCATAAAGAACTTTGTTAATTTCAGATTCAGGAATGCAACGACCAATCACCTTGTCAGCACAACTCCGGTAAAGAAAGGGATCATTCCAAAGATAGAACTTACTCTCATGTATGAAACGCTTTAAACGACTTTAAGATAAATCTGGCGGAGTGACGCCTGTCGCTTTGTTGTTAGCAAAATCTACGTACCACAGGGAGTTGTCACTTACTGACAAGAGACGCTCATCCGGGAAGACCTCCACTATTCCCATTGGATCAGGATTTGTTTCATTTGACAAGCGAGACAAGTGATCAGCTACAACATTTTCTGTACCCTTTTTATCTATTACCTCTATATCAAACTCTTGCAACAACAAGATCCACCTTATTAATCTGGGCTTTGCATCCTTCTTTGTAAACAACTATCTAATTGCGGCGTGATCAGTGAAGAATTTGATATGTGAGCGCACAATGTATGATCTGAACTTGTCACAAGCAAAAACAACAGCTAGCAACTCCTTTTTAGCGGAGGTATAGTTCTTTTGAGCATGATCCAATGTTTTGCTTGCATAGTATATGACTCTAAACATCCTATCACGTCTTTGTCTTAAAACTGCTCCCACTGCATAATCACTAGCATCACACATGATTTCGAAAGGTTCCCCCCAAACTGGTGTGGACATTATTGGAGCAAACGTTAAGGTTCTTTTAAGTGTGTTAAAGGCTTCAACACACTCAGCTGTGAAGTTAAATTCAGCCTCCTTTTCCAGCAATTGACATAGAGGCCGAGTTATGTGAGAGAAGTTCTTGATAAATCTACGATAAAAACCTATGTGCCCCAAGAAACTCCGCACCTCACGCACTGTTGTTGGTGGTAACAGTTTTTCGATGGCTTGAGTATTTGCTTTATCAACTTTCAGGCCATTAACAGAAACTTTATGGCCCAACACAATGCCTTCCCAAACCATGAAGTGACATTTCTCCCAATTTAGGACTAGATTATTTTCTTCACACCAAGAGAGGACTCGTTCCAGATTGTTGAGGCATTGTTCAAATGTTTCACCAAATACTGAGAAGTCGTCCATGAATACCTCCATGATGTCTTCAATCATAGCTGCAAATATTGCCATCATGCACCGTTGGAAAGTTGTTGTTGCATTGCATGGACCGAATGGTATTCTCTTAAATGCATAAGTGCCATATGGACAGGTGAAAGTAGTCTTTTCTTGATCCTCTGGTGTATTGACTATCTGATTATATCCCGAGTATCCATCCAAGAAATAGTAAAAATCATAGCCAGCAATTTGATCCAGCATTTGGTCCACAAAAAGTAAAGGGAAATGATCTTTACGGGGTGCCTTGTTCAGCTTCCGATAATCTATACAAACACACCATCTAGTTGTTGTCCTTGAAGCTATTGACTCTCCTCTTTCATTTGTAACAACAGTCATTCCCCCTTTTTTCGGCACAACGTGAATAGGGCTAACCCATGGTGAATCTGATATGGCATAGATAATTCCAACTTTTAGCCGCTTCATTACTTCTTTCTTCACCACTTCTTTTATAATAGGATTGAGCCATCACTGATGTTCCACCGTTGGTTTATGTGAGTCCTCCATTAAAATTTTATGCATGCAAATGGCTGGACTTATCCCCTTGATATCTTCAATTGTCCATCCTAATGCAGATTTGTGCTCTTGCAACACCTTCAGCAACTTTCCTTCTTGAACAGGTGTAAGTGAAGAGGAGATAATAACTGGAAGTGATTTATCCTCATCCAAAAATGCATACTTCAAATGCTCTGGAAGTTGTTTTAACTCTACTTCCTTAGGAGGCTCTTGAACAACTTCAGATGGCTGATTTTCAGGCAATTGTTCCTCTTTACTATGGAACTCTAGCGAGCTTGCTTCCAAAGCTAGCACCACAAGCTGCTCTTCTTCTATCATGACTTGAGGAAACGTCAATGAACGAGAGATGCTTCCCACGAACTCATCTTGTGAGCTTAATGCCTCCACCACCTTGCCAATGCAAGAGTTTAGGATCTCCACCCTGTTGCATTCATGTAAGTCACTAGGGTATTGCATTGCTTTGTAAAGATTGAAAATCATTTTCTCATCATTAACTCTTAAAGTTAATTCTCCCTTGTGCACATCAATGAGTGCATGCCAGATAGCCAGAAATGGTCTTCCAAGTATGAGTGATATTTCACAATCTTCTTCCATGTCTAGAACCACAAAATCCACTGGAAACATGAACTTATCCACCTTGACCAACACATCCTCAACCACTCCTTTTGGATATGTTAAGGACCTATCAGCTAATTGAAAAGTGATTATTGTTGGCTTGATTTCTGTCATTCCCAACCTCTTGCATACTGCCAAAGGCATCAGATTTATGCTTGCTCCAAGATCACACAGTGCCTTCTCAAAAATGTTAGACCCAATATTGCATGGTATAGTGAAACTACCTGGATCTTTCAACTTTTGAGGAAGCTTCTTCTGTAGGATGGCACTACATTCTTCAATGAGCTTAACTGTTTCATAATCCTCCAGCTTCCTCTTCTTGGACGTGATCTCCTTCATAAATTTTGCATAATTAGGCATTTGTTGCAAAGCTTCTGCAAATGGAATGTTTATGTGGATTTTGTTAAACATCTCCAAGAATTTGGCAAATTGTTCATCCATCCTCTTTTTCTGGAACCTTTGAGGAAATGGTAAGGGTGGAATCTCAGAACTTTTACTCTCTTGATTTACTCTTTCCCTGACCTTCCCTATTGATGTTGTCGGTTCTTCATGTTGGCCTATTGATGACTTTTGCACATCCATCTCATTGCTAACAGCTCCCTCAACTTCAATAGGTAGTTTACTTGGATTTGGTGGACCTACTATTTCTTTGCCGCTCCTAGTAGTAACCGCCTTGCAACTCTCCTTTGGATTTACTTGAGTATCACTTGCAAAAGAGCTCTGCTGCTAATTTGAGACTATTTGTGCCAACTGCCCCACTTGTGTTTTCAGATTCTTAACAGTGGCATTAATGTTTCCCACTTGGATTTCAATTCCTGAAACTCTTGTGTCATTTTTATCCACCCTTCCAGTCAACTCCTTAAAGAATCTTGTATGCATATTCATCATTTCATCAAGTTTATCCTCCAAAGATGGTTTTTTGTCTTGCAAGGGCTGTTGAGGGACGAATCCTCATGGCAATTGAGCATTTCTGTTATTTGCATATGAGAAATTCTCATGGTTTCTCACACCCGGATGATAATACTTTGGGACATTATATCCCCCAGCTGGTGTTTGATACCCGTTGAATCTGTTTATGGCATTCATCTGTTCCATTGAAGCTTCTCTATGATAAGATGCCTTACTCGCTTCTACAATTGACTGCACTTGTTGATGTTGCTAAAATTGTGTTCCACTACTCTTTTCTTCCACCAAATTCAACCGATGGGTCATAGCTGCAATTTGGGCATGCAAAGCACTAATCTCATCAACTTCATGAACTCCCACTCTCTTTGCTATACTTCTTTTCTGTACCATGTCCATAAGCATTAGCTGCCATGTCTTCAATCAGTTAAGTTGCATCTGTGGTTGACTTCCCCATCAAAGATCCTCCAGCTACTGAATCTACCAAGGCCCTTGTGGGCGGTATATGTCCACTATAAAACATCTGAATTTGAAGCAAAGGTAGATATCCATGTTGTGGGCAACGCCTTAGTAGGTCCTTAAATCTCTCCCAAGATTCGTACAGGGATTCAAAATCAGATTGTTTGAAAAAGCTAATCTCCCATCGCAGTTGATGTACTTTGGCTGGTGTGAAATACTTTTGCAGAAACTTCTAGCCCATTTCTTCCCAAGTTGTAATACTTCCCGGAAGCAAGGTTTGCAGCCAACTTTTTGCTTTATCCCTTAAGGAGAAGGGAAACAGTCATAGCCTAAGTTGATCTTCAGTTACTCCATTCATTTTGACCGTATCACATATTTCCATGAATGAGTTTAGGTGTGCTATTGGATCCTCCACAGCTAAGCCTCCAAACTGTTGTTGCTGCACCATGGTGATCAAGGACGGTTTCAACTCAAAATTGTTTGCATTTATTGGTGTCCTTGCTATGCCTGAGTAGTTATTATTCAGCACTAGTTTAAAGAAGTCCCTCAAAGGTGCTTCTATATATTGCCCCTCCCTATTATTCCCAACTCCTGAACGTCCACTATCAGCCATAGTTGGTACTCGTTCTTGAGCCTCCAACCGAATCTGACTGATTGTTTTCAACAAATCTGGATCGTAGGGGTCGCAAGGACGTCTACTCATGCAAGCCTAAAACACAAAAACACAAACAAATCAAGTGTATTTAATGTGCTTTTACTAAATATAAGAAAAATCAATTAACATGCAATAATAAAATAAAATTTTGTCTTGACTAAGACTAAACCAAATTCAACTGGTTTTAAAAACACTAAACACCGTATTTTTCTCGGCAACGGCGCCAAAAACTTGTTAGCAATCCTGCAATTGTACAGTTTCACTCAAGTATAAACCAGTAAGACCGGGTATCGTCCTCAGGGAAAAAGGGTTAATTTGTGATTTTAAATCCCAATTTACTACTGATCAAAGTTTTATCAAGACTATAACTGGATGTAATTGAATTAAGTTGAAAGATAGAAACCTCTCTTAACAAAAGCAATAGTTAATTTTTAAGAAATCTATGTAGAATGTGTCTAGGATAGTGAATGTCGCTGCATAGTTTGCAATCCTTCGTTTTAATCATGAATTATTTAAACTATGAGTCTTTGCATCAATATTTGAAATCCTCTCCCAAAGTATTTCAACATTCACTAGATTTGTCTCGTTAAACCCTCTTCTGAGGTGCTTACTTAACAACCTACGTGTTATGTTCAACAGTCCCTGTGCAACCTCTTAGATTAGTCAATAATCTCCCGATAAGTCAACCGATCTAAGTCCAAATTGTGACATCCACCCTTTAGGCTTCTCTTCCGAGGTAGACTAAAGTGTTGAGTTCAATATGTCTATGGCCAATAAACACAATGCATTAAGTATACACAATATGGAATAGAGTTTATAACTCAATAACCACAACTAGATATCACAAACTATGCATTGAACATCACATCCCAAATAATAAAACTAATTAGCTAGACATGAATTCAAAGGAAAACATGGAATTAAATTCAAAGAAGTAAAACATACTCAAATCTCTTAAACAATCTTCAATCCTTAATGGAAATACAGGTTTTCATGCCCTACAGCCGTCACCAGTAGTCTCTTTTCCGAATTAGGTATCTTTAACTCTAATCACCCTTTCATATATATAGTCCCGCACTAAAAAAAAATCCTAAAAATTATAAAAATCTCGATTATCACTCGAGTGACCGCAGTCAGTGATTTCTATGACAAAACCCAGAAATTCTCCACTTGCTGCCTACCACAGTCTGTGTTTCTTCTGTGCACATTCCATTCTGGTGACCTCGGTCACTAGTGTATGGACCGCGGTCACCAATATGTTAAATCCTGGTTCGGTCCTTCTTTTGTTACCGCAATCTTCAGTTGTTGGACCTCGGTCTTTTGGTACTTTCTCATGATTCCTTCTCCTATTTTCCTGCTCATGATGCATTCTTCCTTTGTGCTTCAACCTATATCCTGCATTACACTCAATTCCTCTCTCAGACATCATTTCTTCATAAAAGAATGTCAAAACTTTAAAAACAAAGCTTAAAAAGATATTACACAATGCAAACCCCTAACTATATGCAAAAACTGCTAATTATGCAATTATTCAATTAATTCTTCCTTATTTCTTATAAAATGCAATAATTTACCTATTCTAATGTTAGTTTGCTATGCAACTAACAATATTATTTTGGTTTAATGTTCTATGCATGGTTGTTTAATGTTAAACTTTGAATTTAGGATCATTACGGTGTGCCTCGTATGTGATGCGATAGTTTGGAAGCATGTGCTTATAATTGTTCAATAAATATCTCTATCATATGGCATGAAAGCATGATATAGACTTAAAAGAACTTAATAAAATGTTTTCATCATGTTTATTCTATGAGATATGTCTTTGAATGATAATATATGTTGATATGAGACATTTGTAAGGAATATGTATGTGATAATCATTAAAAGAAGACTAAAAAGATGTAAACCACGCATCAGCATGACTTATCCATATTTGATCATCGTGGGTATTGTCCCTAAATTGGAAGACTTAGCATGGTGCATCCATCTTTGATCATCATGGGTAGTTCCCTTAAGATGTGAAGCTGAGTCTTATGATCATGGACTAGTAAAACACCATTCTCGAGAATTAAGGATCAATATATCTAATTTTGTCCCAAGTTTACTTGTAGATCTGATGCTTATCTTTGAGACTGTCCCTAATAGTCTAACTTTTTCTCTAAGAGATTTCCTTGAGGGTTTGATGCTTACCTTTGGGGTTGTCCTTGGTAGTTTGACATCTTCTCTCAGTGAATTTTGATGGAATAAATGAGAATTTTGAAGAAATATTTGATAAATGCGATTTTGGGATAAAATGCATGAAATATTTGAAAATTTTTTGATAAATTTTAAATTTGTATATATTTAAATTTTGAAATTTGAAATTTAAGGAAAAGAAAAGGAAAAATTTTTAATTAACAAAATGAAAGAAATAAAAATGAAGAAAAGAGGCACTACACCATAATTATGCAGTAAGTTGCCACAACTCAACAGCCCTTCCCCATGGCGGTTTGGGGTCTTTTGAATAGCCAATTGGACTCACATGTGTCAAGTCTTGGCTAGGTGAAATCATGAGGTTGTAGCCCATACTTCTACCTATCACAATTGTGTCCACCACTTAACAAATGAAATGTCACATGTCACCAAAGGTCCATGCAAAGATTACTACAGAAACTAATGCCCAACTTGTAGTTTGAACATCTAATTTGGAACCATATTAGTGACGTTCATGGGAGAAACCAGAGTCAGGGTCATGTGAGTTTGTATTTGGAGTTGAAAGTAGGAATTGAAGATATGAATACACCACTAAAAGCTTGAGGAATGAATCTCTAACAAGCAAGAACAAAAGTCTCAAAGTAGGCTACTTAGTTAGGTAACAAGGTATAAAATTAGAAACTGTTTCGCCAACAATTTTTTGCTTATGATCTTGGACATGCTATAATGGCTTTCTATGAGGGTTTTTTACTTAAAAACTCATCATTAATATATAAACTTATGATTCATAGGAAGAAGAAGCCAAAAACATGAGGGGAAGGGGTGAAAATACGTCTCAAAACCATGCTCACGCTTTGGTTTTGCACCGTTGGGCTAAGGAAAAAAATATGATTTTATGTGAGAACTTGTGATTTTATAGATTTTCAAGCCTAGATATCAAATAAATACCCCAAATGACATCAAATATGAGATAATATAATTATTTTGACTTGAAAAATCGGATTGTAACAATATAAATATAATGCCAATAAATATGATTACATACAATACATTCATTTGGGTGTTATTTAATAGGATAGCAAATTAACATGTGATATGAAAATCTTGAACCTAGACCCATTGTGAATAGTTTCTTTCATTTTCTTTATATGTTCTACATTAAAATTATATTTAATTCTATAAAATGGTGATTTTGGAGTTGTTTTATCATAAATGAACGCTTTTTATTGTGAAACATGTTTGAGTTTGCGAGGCCTTACTAGAACTCGCACAAATATTGAGCTCTAAATTTGCGAGGTTGCATTGGATCTATTGGCTTGTGTTTTAGACTTTCAAGATGCCTAGATTTATTGATGCTTATTGAGCTCTAGATTTGCGAAGCTACACTGAGTTTTTGGCTTGAGTCTCAAACTTTTAAGGTGTCCTAGGCCCATAGAGCATCGTTGGTTAAGATTATGATATACATGATATTGTTGGATTATAATTATGATATATGATAAATATACATGATTTTAGTTTAATCGCGATACTAGGCTACTGTGGTTGTTAAACTTGGTTAGTGGCATTTTGGCATCTACATGCATACATGTGTTGGGCATAGATTGAAAATGCGAGATTACTACTCACTAAGCTACATTGAACTAGACTACTACTCCTTTATTTCTTAGGAATATTGAAAGTAGTCAATGGAAAAGTTATTATCACTATCTCATGATTTTTGTTGTATTTCTCTTTTTGTATTTTCGTTGTGTATAGTAGATTATTTTATATACCAACCTACTATATTTTATAACTCTTTCGTACCCCAACCTATTCATATATTACTAATAACTATTGTACTATTTTAGTTGTTGAATTAATCACCTTTTTGCTTATGTTTGGTATCGAACGATAAAAGGCTTAGCTGTAATTCAACGAGTCAAGGGGTGAAAACAACTCATTGGATTAATTCAACAACTATTTTAGTTGTTGAATTAATTACCTTTTTGCTTATGTTTGGTATTGAATGATAAAAGGCTTAGCTGTAATTCAACGAGTCAAGGGGTGAAAACAACTCGTTGGATTGTAGTTTTATTCAAGCGTTCCGTAATGTTGGGCAAAGGGTCCTACAATTACACCACAACCTATAACTAGATCCTAAACCCTAGAATTTGTTTGTAAGCTATTAGTAAAGTCAATGCTTCATCTTCCATACTAGCTAACATCTGTCAATAAGAGATATAATTATGCATAAACTTGTCACTTAGACCTTAGAATTTGAATGATCCATCTGTAGTTTGTCCCAATGTAGACTTTTTACCTTCTATGCTCAAAAATCTTATTTTCTAGTATCTGTTAGTAAGTCCATCAGTAAATTGTCGTTGATAATCCATTCATAACCTGCATAGTTGTCATATCTTAGCAACTATCCACCTACCAATACCCCCATAGCATTTCTACCCGTGTTAATTTAATGACAAGTTTTTTTTTGTCAAAAAATGTCATGAATATGTCATTGTTTTGTAATTGAGGTTTTTTTTCATTTATGTCACCAATTCATTGATAACACCTACGAATGTGTTCTTGTCAGTTATTTCTATATTAAATTGTGACGACCCATATTTTTGACACACAAATTAATGGATTTGATGTATGCATCTCATGTATTTTATGAGATTTTTAATAAAAATACATTAATTTTCTCAATTTTTCTCTAATTTTTAAGCGTTAATTGAAGAAAATTAGAATAATTGAAATTTTTTATTTTTGGGAAGAGAATACATAAATTACAATGGAAAGATAATTTTTACAAAAATAATATGAATTTTCAGAGGGATTTGGGGTAATTATTGAATTTTTAGGAGAAAAATACTAATTTTTGAGTAGAATATTTGATTTTAAAAAATATATATAAATGATGAAAATAGAGGAATAGTAAAGATTTTGATAAAAATTGGTGAATATCTAAGTGAGTTAATTAAATAATAATAATAAAGGAAAACAATATATATATATGAGTAAATTAAATGTATATATGTAAAAGGGAAGGAATGAAAAAAATAGAAAAAAAATAATGGAATTTAGCCGCACGGGCTTGTGAACCCGTGTGAGTCAGGTTAGCAGCATGGGCCCAGGCCACTAGGCGAGTATTCCTGCAATCTTCTGTTTAGCAAAATCTATGATTTTGATCAATGGTTTCCACCATCCAACTAGCCTTTTGACTAGAGTAATGGGCAAGGACAACAAGACACCTTGAATAGCAACTAATGAGCCACATGGCACTCTATTTTTGTCATGCAAGAATGCTTCAACATGCAAGAAAGCTAGGTTTTGAACAGATTTTCGATTACAACAAGCCCTCTTCAACAACTTGTTTCTTCTTCCTCTCCCATATTCATTTTCTTCAAAATTATACTCTTTTGAAAGTTGTTACTTCCCTCTACAATATTGTGCAACCCCTTCCTCAAATCGTACGGCCATAAGAGAGGAAAACAACCGCAAAAGTGGGGTACGCAACATAGCTGAGAGCTAGAAAAGGCAAAATTTGTGTTAATCCAATCTTCAAGAGGTTGGTTCCTAACTCATCCGAAGTTTATTTTTGAGGTAAGACCATTAGTTTTGTTCCTTGCTATGAGTACTTCAATCTCCAATTGATAGAAAATAAAAATTAAGGTCTTAAACATGTTTTACAATGTAACACCTCAGAATTTTACGAACACGTACACGTCGCAAGTCAATATAAATTAAAGAATTTATTCGTAGAAAAATGAGAATCTAAAATAAAATAATAAAAATAAATAATAAATATATGAATATATGAATTTTAGAATTTACAATAAAAAAAGAATATAAATAAAAAATTAATGAAAATATAGATTTTAGAATTAATAATGTCAAAAAAAATATGAGATTGGAAAATAATAATAATGAATGAGTTAAAATCTTATTTCGTTTAAGTCTAGGTATAGACTATGCTTTGGAATAATAATGGAAAAAAAAATTAGTGATGAAAATATTGAGAAGTTAAGGATCAAAGAGTGATTTGAGAAATAAAATTAATATTGATTGATTGACGCTATTGTTTTAGTGAAATTAATGTTGAAGTGGATATTAGAATGAAAGTTAATATTGATGAAAAAAGAAGAAGAAAATAATAATAAAAAAGGTAAAATTTTAGATTTTAAGCAAACATGAAACTTACAAACTAAGCCTTAAAAAAAAGCCAGAATTTTCAGGGTTGTTTGGACGAAACAAAAAATAGAAAACAGATAAAGAAAAAAGAAAGAAAGAAATGAAAATCTGGAAATTTTTGGAAACAAGAAAAATCTGGAAGAATGAAAACATGATTTAGTGAACAAAATCCAGAAACCTATTGATTTGGGGATTGATGAGCTGCTAGTGCGTTCATGGAAAAAAAGGGGGGAATTTCGGGTTGAGCTAGAACGGAATGGAAAGAAGAATTGAAGAGGAAGAAGAATCGAAGGAAAAGAAGAAGAAAGAAGAAACTGAAATTTAGGGATTAAATTTCTGGGTTTGAAACGAGCTGGAAACTTGATTTTTTTTAGATTGGAGGATGTTGAAGAAGGAGAAGAATCAAAAAAAAAAAAATCTGGAACGGGATCTAATTTCTAGGTTTTGGGACGAACGGCAAGATGATGTGGGGATTTATTTTTTATGGTTCGTGCTGTGATGAATAAAGAAGATGATGAAGCTGGTTGCTGCTATGTTGGACTGTGAAGTGTTGTTGGGCCGTGGAAGAAGAAAAATTGCAGCTACTGGTTTGGGGTTGGTTTGAGCGTGAAACCGTGAAGAAAGGTGCTCCTGCCAACTGAAGAATGAATGCATAAGAGGGCTGAAAAATCTGGGTTTTTGGGTTTTGGATTTGGATTGTGCGTCTAGAAATGGAAGAACCAATGACTGCAAATCCTCTTCATTTCTGGGTTTTTTCCGATCGTTGAAAGAGGGAAGGTAATGGATTGAATTTCTAGATTTGAATCATTGATTAAGTTGTGCGTTGTGATGATTTTGGTTGGGGATTGATTGAGCTGGTGAACGTGAGTTAAATTTCTGTTGTGAGTTGGATACCATGATTTGGTGAAAACGAAGAAAGTAAAAGAAGCAACGGCTTCAAATGGTGTATTTTTCAGGTTTTGATCCTCAAAAACAAAGGAATGATATAAAAATTTC
>JAJIYU010001365.1:0-36547 GCA_030144865.1 Tinospora cordifolia | reverse complement strand
CTATGGAAGGAGCAAACTGAATTAGTAAGCGACTTATTTGGATCTCGTCGCAGTGAACAGATGAAAGTATTTCTTCATAATGATTATCATACTTGGTCTTAGACATTGTTGCATTGTTGGATTCTTCTCTTGGGTAGGGCTAACTCATTCTCTTTCCTCCTTGGGCAGAACTTGATCATGTGTCTCTTTTGTCCATAATAGTGGCACTTGCATTCCATCAATGGCTGCTAACTGCTTGAAGCTCCATGTGCATGACCCTGGCCCATCCTGCAATGAAAAGAACAATAGTGTTATCCTCTTTAATGATCTAAAAATACCATCAATGTACAAACCAACAACCAGCTTTTTCAAATTGAATAGATGTTAAAGTTGATTTACGGCCTTTTATTTTGGTCAGTTTTTTTTTTTTTTTGCATAAATTCTCTAACTTCTTTCACATGTCTAATGCAAAAAACTTGTAGTGTATGATATCTGTCAAACTTAAAGCATTATTGAACTTGATGTCTTGACCTTATTATGTCCCACTTATTCTTACTGTCAAAAGTTATGTTTGAACCTTGTTGTACTAGTTTCTCTCTCATTTGTGTTAGCCAGAAACTAAAGTTGTTTTTCCTACTAACTACTCGAGAGTGAACTTCTTATCAGGAATATTCGCTTTCATCTAAAACAAATAAAAATCAGCAACTACTAATTTGAGATTTGATGCACGATATGTTTTTTACAGTTTGGGGTTTAGGATTTAGGTAACCATGAGATAAACTGCCTTCCACATAATTTCCTCTTTTAAAAATATTGTTTTATATCAAAAGAAATTAGTAAGAATCAGTTTAAGATATGATGCCCTAGGAAGTTGTTCATTGTTTATGGTTTATAGAGCCATGAACTAAACCAGCTCCAATCGGTGTCCTGCTTTGCCTCAATTAAACTTTTAATTTAGTGCAGGCACAAATCGTCACCCTTCCAAACACTGCCCTGAATCTCCAAGCTTTAACAATGGCACAACTCTAGAACCCACAACTCATGATCATAACAATCAATGAATTTTGCTATGATGCCACGTTATGTTTTCATCTGCAGTTGATCAATCATACAACAAAACATCAAAATAATTGAAACACTGATTCAACCTATTAAGCGGGATATAAAAGCCTTCATTCTAATGTATCTCCCAAAGCCACATATTGGAGCCCTTGGAAATTTGGTCATTCCCTTTTGCCATGTTTTTAATCAGTTGCCTGCTTCAAACTGGACAATGGTACTACAAATTGATTTTGGGGAGATACATGGTGTAGAACTTCTAGCTGTAACATTTTTCTTTTCTAATATTCATAGATTAAAAACTCTTCCTACTCATTAGATTAGTGAATCTTTTAGTTCAAAATGATAAGGAGCCTCCATCATGGTGTTTCCATTTCAGACATGACCTAACTGATTGAGAATGTGGGAAAATTTTCTCCCTTCTTGACATTCGAACGCCAGTTCATCTCTCTAATCAGAGGGTAAGCTTTCTTGCTCCTTGATCCTTCTGGTTGCTTTTCACCAAAATCTTTAATGTCTCATCTTATTTCTCTACCAATTGAATCCCATCTAATGCTTTCCCTCAGAATTTCATATGAACAGCTCATATTAGTTCAAAAGCCAAATTTTTAGGATGGACTATTGCCCATGGAAGTTGAACTGTGTAGATGATCTATAGAAGCATTTTCTATCATGGGTTTTGTCGCTCAATTGGTGCACTTTGTGCAAAAAACATGATGAATCCTCCCATTATTTGTTCATTGATTGTGAATTTTCTAAAAAGATTTGGCAGAAATGGGCTGAAGTGTTTCAATGGAACAGTTTAGCCAGAATATCCTCTATGTTGAGCAGTCACATGATTATGATAGTCCTAGGGAACTTAAAGATTATTGGAGACTGGTGGTCTTCGCAGTTGTTTGGTATGATATGAGATAAACAACAGAATCTTCAAAGATGGATTGGCTTCTTATATAGGTGTTTGGGATAGATCTGTTTAACTTGCTTCATTTTGGGTTAGCTCAAGTGAATTATCTAAAGGGTATTCATTATGAAATTGGCTGAGTTGGTGAGATAAGTTCTATTGTTCTTGAAGTTGATTTTACCCTAGGGTTTTTCATTGTTATATTTTGTACAATTATTTCCCCTTATTTGAATTAAATGTTTCTTAGTTTCTTGCGCAAAAAAGGGAAAAAAAAAAAACCTTCAGTACAATCACTCTAATCTCTTGATTCGGTCTCTATGACCAATACACACTTTAACCCAACAAGCAATGAAGCTTTTATTACTCGAATCTATTATTTTTTCAAACTAAAACTTACTATTTCAGTACAAATGGCACACCAGAAACAAGATTTATATTTAAACTAATACATGTTCAGTACAGTTCAAAACAAATCTTAACAGGAAGAGATGAGAGAAAATGTAAAAGAGGGATTGGTTTGAACAGGTGTTGACAACTTGTACCCCTTACTCCCAAGTCATGACATTTATTCAAAAAGTGCAAAAGGCTCAAGACAGCTATTATGTCTAAAAACAAACATCCTATATATTCAAATTACATCGAAACAAAAATAAAGGTAACAAAGTCCACTTGTAACTATTTGAACAAACATCATTGGCTGGTGGTGTAGTAGGCATGGTCTACAATGAGGTTTTTTTGGTGGAGGCCGAAAACCTTTTCTGGTGGCCTAACAACAATTGGAAGAAAAATGTATTCCGTGATATATTATTTCCATTAAACCTTTGTGTTTGTTCATAGGTGTGATTTACATGTCTGGATGGGTGAATTTTCATTTTTGGTATTGATAATAGTGTTTCATTGTGTTTGGTATTCTTCTCGACATGGTTGAATACCTCATAATGCATTTATTCTTTCTTCTGGATATATTTTTTGTACTCATTAGTGAACATCTTCCGAAATCTATAGATCCCAATATTCTTGCACATGAAGAGTAGGTCTTCTTGGAAAGATATATAATTAAAAATGATAAAAAAAATTTTATGCTTGTTTATAAAATGTTTTGTAATATTTCCATGAGATTTTTGGAAAAAGGGCCAGTTCTAGTCTTTGCCGTTTTCTACAAAAATGGGCCAAATTAATATGTATGCTGTTACCGCTATTGCTCATTAACTTCGGTTGTATGCTTTACTGCTTTCTGGTTTTGGGACCTAAACTAATTGGATTAATATGTTTGTGTTATCCTCTAGATCTGCAGCATATGGAGCAACAAAACGTAGTGTAGTTCATCTTACAAAGTCATTACAGGTATGTATTTAATACTTATGCGGAGAATTCATATTTGATATCTATGTTCTTTCATTTCTATGTAATATGCACATTACATAGGGTTAGGGAGAATCTTCAAAGTTTGTATTATAGACAGTTAACACCATTTCAATGTTTACTGCAGCATGTGTGCATATTTAAGGTAATGAAATCACGATGGTGCGCCACTTAGCAAACAAAAAAATATGTCCCTCCTTGCCTTAGTCTTCTCTCCTGCTTTGTTGTCTTCTAGGCTAGGCATAAAGCGTGCTCCATTGCTAGTAGGTTATTTTCCAACAATCCTCACTTGGTAGAGTTAATTGCCTGCCTATCAGGGAGCACTTGCATTCTCACTGTGCACGATCTGCAAAAGATGGTGAATCCTAGACCTCATATGGTCAATATCTACTGGGTGCATCAATTTCTGATAGTTTTTACAAATAGATTTTCAAATTCTCCAAATCACGTCTTTTAGAGAGATTTTGCTCGTGGTCATCATGACATGAACATTATGTTTGATCAGGGGATATTCTAGTGGGATTGGTGCTTGTTATGTTTTGGATTTGAACTCCCCTTGTTTATTAAAGGTCCTCATTATCTTTTACTCAGTGCATGTTTTGTTTGTGCTTAAGTTTGAAATTCTTGAGATGATATTAGCTGTCTCCTTTTTCCGACCCCATGGAGTTGGGAAAAGGCTTCTTTGGGGTTGAGTTTAGGGCTATCTCCTTTCTGTGTGGGAAAGGGTTTTGGTGATCTGATAAGCGTACTCAACTAGTTTTACTTAGACACTCATGTCCGTTGTTTGACATTGAGTCGTGTATGGGATGGCTCCATGTTGATTGAAGGGGACTCAAAAAGTGTACTCCTTACTTATATGTCCCTTTGTCAAAAAAAGGAGTCCCTCTATCAAGATCATTTTTATGTACCACTTCCTAGGAATTACAGATATGGTTTGCATCTGTTCTAATAATGATCTCCTTGATACATTATTCTCTTTAATTTAAGCATCTCTCTATATGCTACTGTATTCTTGTTTTTGAGATATGAAGAATATCATAAATATTTGAGGTTGATAGTGTTGTCTGAAAATAGAACATTTTCTCTGATGTTAACAGGCCGAACTGCAGATGCAAGATGTTAAAAATGTTGTTGTACACAACCTGTCGGTATGTTGTTCTTTCTTATGCATTTATATCTCTCTCAGGGTGAATTTATTGATTCTTCATTGCTATAAATGCAAAACTAACATGGATTGCAGTTGAAATTGCTAAAAGAGCCTAGGAAGGCCAATATTGAATTTGGGTTGAAGTGATAGAAAAGCATCATGTGGGTGCTTAAATGATTTAATGAAATATGTAACCTGTTAAAAAGTAGAGGTGTGACTCATTGAGCAATTTGCAATGTTTCAAGTGATGCAGTATTGTCTTCATGTCACTGAAATGGTAAGCTAAATGAAATAAATCAAACAATGGTGTTATTATTGTCTATTCATTCTTCTCAAAAAAATTTATTGATCTTTTTTATTTCATCAAAAGTTATTGTTGTTTTGTCATCAACCATTAGATTCTCTATTGACTGTGTTTCAACTAGGAAGGCCTCGTCGGTGGATTAGTTCATAAATTATACAATTTGGGTGATCCTTCCAACTAATTTGATAGGAATTTTGACTAAGCAATTTTTTTTTTCATCCAATTAGAAATTATGCTCATCAGATTGAAATGGTGCCTATTGTCATGGAGAAAGATAACTCCTCTCTAGGAGTTTAATGGAGCCAGAACAAGTTTTACACCAATTTGAGAGAGTAAACATGACAATACTGATTCTTGGTAAAAACTTGACAATTCTAATGTTTTTGTGTTTTACACATTACCAATAAGTTCCCTTATTTACATTTTAAGTGGGTATTGATTGGTTAAGACAAAAACAGCCAGCTCGATGCATGAACTGCCCTCTTATGCAGGTTCTTGGGAAATGGCTGGACCACACTTAGGTTTAGATCGATGAATAAAAATATTATGAAGGGGGAAAAGTGAAGAACCATGTATGAGATAGCTGCATGAACTCCTATATAATGTTCAACCTCTTTTAGCTTTTTTTTAGTCAATCAAGTGCATTATGACAATAAGTAATAAGTGAATGAAATCAAGAATCCAGGGAATATCCTTGATTGTTATAGGCTTGAAAAACAAAGTAGAGAGAGAGTAGGAATTTTTTTCACTTATGCAGTGCAATTCTGTCCAAATCATGGTTTAAAAATTCTCCAAAATTCAGCAGGCTTCCACAAAATATTTTCCTTTTTTACTATCAAAGTGGGAAGTAGATCTTAAGTAAAAGTTGCAAAAATCTGCTGAAATAATTTGACAAAACTTGGATTTATGTCTTCCTTTGGGGGGAAATCCAAGATTGCCTAGTTTTGAGCTGGTGAAGGAGACGGTAGCAAGAAGATTAGATGGGTGGAAATGTGCATTTTTCTCTAAAGGAGGTCGATTGGCTCTGATTAGGTCAGTGTTAATTGATATTCCCACATATTGTCTATTTTCAAAACTCTTGAAGGTGTGGCTAATTTATTGAAAGGAGAATTGGACGATGCTTTTCTAGTCTTAAGGATTAGAATGGATTGGGAAAATTGGTGAGTTGGAGGATAGTTCAATTGTTCATAGAGGAGGGTGATTTAGATATAAAAAATATCAGACGAGAAATATTTCATTGGGGGAAAAACGGATTTGGAGGATGGAAAAGAACAATATTCAAAATGCGTGAAGGTTGTTAGAAGCATATATAAAAGGGGTCAATCATGAGGGATAGGTCTTGGAGGAGGAGCATTGGGGTTGTTACATTTAGAGGTCATGGGAAGTTTATTGCTTCTCTAGGAGAGGGAAGGTGTAATGGGGTTGAGGTGTCGAAAAATGAAAACAAAGTTTAGTAATCTTCCCTTTGGCCAGGCAATTCTTCTCAATCATGAAAGCCTCTCAGGAGCTCTTCATTTTATAGCTTAATAAAACAGTAAAGTTTCCTTTTCTTTCACATCAACCATTGTCTTCTTGTCTCCCAAATTCCTTCTTATCTGGTTCTATGTTAGTGAATAAAGCTGCAAAAAGCTTGGAGTGATTCCATTATGACAGGGAAGAAAGAGTGACTATTCAACCTGATTATTGCAGCTGTCGCAACTCACTTCGTAAAAGTGACATCAAGACCGGCACATAATATCATATAAGCTACACCTATGTATATAATGCTATGTTAGCTCTCTCACTTCGTATTACACAATATCTATAAATATTTTGACAGATTTGACGCATAGGTAAGCTATTTCTCTCAATTCTTATTACAAAAATGCTAAATAAGTTACGTACTACGATCCTAGGGATATAATTTTTATTATAGGGGGTGTTTTATAGTAATACTCAAATATGGGGTATTAACCCAACATGGGTAAAGCTCAGTAAAAATTATATTAATATACTCCTGGTGATATGTAGACCTCAGGTATGTGATATAGTATAAGAGATGAGTAGAAAAAAATAAACAAAAAAAATATAATTAGAGGTGAATTTATTTGGTATGGAATGAAATACATTGCATGGAATGAGATTATCTTTATATATATATATATATATGGTGTGTGGTTAGCTTGATGGGTGGTGTGATTTGGAGCAACAAATATATATATATACATACATACATACGAATGTGATTTTAAGTGATTGAGGGTAATTTGGTAAATTGGCTTAACAACATATATATGCAATTGGTGAGACTTGGAGTGAATATTTATTTTTGTGTGAGTTTGCTTATAATAACAACTATTAGGTTAGTATTGGCATGACACCGTATGAGGCTTTATATGGTCAACCGTGCATATCTCCAACTTGCTGGTATGCAGTTGGGGAATCACAATTGTTGGGACTAGAAGTTGTTGCAGATCACACAAAAAAGATTAAGTGGATTTGACAAAATTTAAAAAAAGTCCAAGATCGTCAAAAGAGTTATTTTAATAATCGGCATAGTGGGTGACTAGGTACCTTTGAAGGTTTTCCCTCAAAAAGGTCAGATGAGATTTGAAGTAAAAGGAAAATCAGCTTCACGCTTTGTAGGACCATTCGAGATTTTGGAAAGAATTGGGCCAGTTGCATGCAGACTTGCTCTACCTCCTCAGTTGGCTAGTGTTCATAATGTGTTTCATGTGTCTATGTTAAGAAAGTATTATTCAGATTTGACACATGTTTTAGATTTAACACAAATACAAGTTAGGGGAGACTTTGTTGAAATTTTTATGGATATCGTGTAATACGAAGTGAGAGAGGCTGACATAGTATTATATACGTAGATGTAGCATATATGATATTATGTGCCGGTCATGAGTCACTTTTACGAAGTGGGTTGCGATAATGTTGGTATCGGAGCACAAATATCAACATGTGGCTCTACAGAGAAAATACTCATCATAGTCACTCTCTCTAAAAGTCGCCATTTCTAGGCCATCTGGAAAGCTACCACACTAGTCTCGACTTGTTTTCTCCTAAGTGCATCTACTACAATATTGCTTTTCCCAGGATGATATTCCAAAGTGAAGTCATAATCCTTCAGGAATTCTAGCCATCTATGCTGCCTCATATTTAGCTCTTTTTTATCAAACAGATATTTCAGACTCATATGATATGAATACAATATGAACCTTTCTCCATATAGATAATGTCTCCATAATTTCAACACAAAAACTATTGCTGCTAACTCTAGATCATGCACAGGATAATTTTTCTCATGCACCTTTGGCTGTCTAGATTCATAAACAATTACTCGATCTTCCTGCATGAACACACATCCCAAACCTTTCCTCTTCATATCATCATACATTTTTGTAGACCCTAGATGAATAGCATACTGAGATCTATGTGCCTTTTCAAGTAATGCTGCTCTTAACTCCCTATCAACAGGTATCCATAACCTTCCTTGATAACGCAACATACCGTTGGAGTCTCTGCCAATTAACTTTGTCTTCATTGTCAGCCCAAGTTTCACACATCGTCAAATCAAGATTATGCTGCTCTAACTCCCTGATCTTCTGAATATGAGAGCTTGATAGCTAAATATGGATCTGAGCATATCCTCTAACATTTGAATGACCCTCTCAGTCTGACCATCGGTTTGTGGGTGAAATGTTACACTAAGACGGAGATGGGTATCAAATCGAGAGTGCATCACCTGCCAAAATCTCAATGTAAACCACAGATCTCTATCTAACACAATAGACATAGACACGCCATGCAATCTCACAATCTCTCGAATATACAATCTGCTCAGTCAGTTTATCGAGTCTCTGGTGTTCGTCAGAAGAAAATGTGTAGACTTAATCAATCCGTCAACAATAACCCACGTGGCATCATATCTACCTTGAGATCTAGGCAATCCTGTAATAAAATCTATAGTGATATGCTTCCATTTTTACTTTGGAATGGGTAGGGGTTGCATCTGACCTCCAAGTCTTTGATGCTCAACTTTTACTTGTTGGCACACATTACATTTCTGCACATACTCGGGTATATCTTTCTTCATCCCGTGCCACCAAACTCTAATATAAACGATCTGCAGTGACTTCTGGTCTCAACAATTGTGATTCCCCAACTTCATACTAGCAAGTTGGAGATTTGCATGGTCAACCATATAAAGCCTCATACGGTACCAAGCAAATACTAGCTTGATAGTTATTATAAGCAAACTCACACAAAAATAAATATTCACTCCAAGTCCCACCAATTGCATATATATATATGTATATATTGTCAAGCCAATTTACCAAATTGTCCTCCATCACTTAAAATCACATTCATATATATATAATCTCACTTCATGCAATGTATTTCATTCCATAACACATAAATTCACCTCTAGTTATATATCTATTTTTATTTATTTTTTTCTACTCATCTCTTATACTATACTACATATCTAGGATCTACGTATCACCAGGAATATATTCGTATAATTTTTACTAAGTTTTACCTATGGTGGGATAATACCCTATTTTTGGGTATTACTATAAAACACCCTTGCAGTAAAAATTATACTCCTATGATCGTAATACACAACTTATTTAATATTTTTGTAACAAGAATTGGAAGAAATAGCTTACTTGCACGTTGAATCTGTCAAGAAAAGGTCGATTTTCTTTATCTACGTTCCTATGGAATCCAATTAAAATTTTATTAGGGTTTAACATACCCAAAAGCCCCCACCCCCACAAAGATTATTCAACTTTGGGTATTTATTTTAGTGTCTCCAGGCCAAACGAATGAAAATTAACTGCATATCTCTATCACTGTAGTTGATCTTAGCCAATTGCTAATAGCCTCAACCTTATAATACCATTTGCACGTACTACATGACCCAAAAATTTTATCTCATTCGGCCAAAACTCACATTTGCTGAATTTAGCATACAATTTGTGCTCTCTCAAAGTTCGAGATGTTGCTCATGATCCTCTCAAGTCTTAGAATATATGAGGATATCATCAATAAACACAATAATGAAATGATCAAGATATGGTTTAAATACCTTTTGCATTAAATCCATAAACGTAGCAGGAGCATTAGTTAATCCAAAAGACATTATAAGAAATTCATAATGATCATATCTTGTTCTAAAAGCAGTCTTTGACACATGTTCTTCTCGAACGCTTCACGGATATACCTATATTTCAAATCAATATTAAAAAAAGAATTTGAAACCATTCAACTAATCAAATAAATCAGTAATGCGTGGCAAATGATATTTATTCTTTATGGTCATCTTATTCAACTAACGATAATCAATACACATTAACAGTACCAATTTTATGAATAACACTACTTTATGTTTTTTTGTACAATAATTATTTTTTAATTACTTTAATTTAATTAATTTATACACGTAACATGTATTTTTAACACATGTGTATAATTACATGTATGTACATGCGTAATCCTTACAAATATGTATCTTTATGCATATTTATTTTTATTTAAATTAATTTATGTGTTAAATTAAAATATGGAGTATTACAGCAACACTATAACTAAACCTCGAGGTTGGAGTTATTAGTGTAGAACACATCCTTGCTTGTAGGGTTCATGTCATATCCTGCTTGTTATACATATTTATTTTACATGCAATCATAATGTTCTTTATAAAATAATAGTGTTAAATATGTTTGTGCTAATGTATGAGCAATACATCTTACACTTATTCTAATAGCAATTTGTGTGAAACATATCTGTGATGAATGTGCTACGTAGCTTTTGCTTTGATAGAAGAATGTGTTATATAGCTTGTTATAGCCATGGAAGTAAGTCATTTGTCTTGCTTTCAGCCAGGAATGGTTACAACAGATCTTCTCATGTCTGGGGCTACCACAAAGCAGGTTCATATAGAGTGGAAAATTTCAACTCTTTCTTTGTTACAACCTTCTATTCTTGGTCTGGAAATTAATGGAAAATATTCTTCTATTACAGGCCAAATTTTTTATCAATGTGTTGGCAGAACCAGCTGAAGTGGTAAGATCTTAATCATTTAAACCAACTAACATTAAAGAAGTTGATCTATGAGACTGAAGTTGTTATGCTGCATCAGATGATCAATGGCTTTCAATTTTCTGTCACTGAAAATAAATGCTTGAAAATTGATTGTTTCGGGTATGTTCATCATGGTTAGTTTCTATAGTTAGTAATGCCATTATTAGGCATTTGAGAGAAATAATTTAACTCATAGAATGATGAATCACAAATGTGAAAGATGAAGGACTGTCTGTTTACATTTACATGGCAAATGGCAAATGGCAAATGGCAAATATTAATGCAACCCGTCTTGATAATCTAACCATTGAAGAACACCAATTTAAAAAAGGGCAACGAACAACACAGCTCTTGGCTACAGAGGGTCCTGGAGAAGGGTTAGACTACATACGGATCTATTATACACAGCCTTACCTTGTTTCACAACCGCAACGTCACACAGCGCCAACTCTTTAACTGTTGTGTCAAAAGTCCGAAGAAAATCAAGTACTAAGTAAATTGATGTACGTATGCATGGTGTGATAGACCTGTAGATACTAGTTAAATGAAGGCTTAGCATGAATATTGAATTTTCCTGCTTTTTTTGTTTTTTTGGGTGTAGTATATTGCCTTTCTGACTTTTCTATCTATTTCCACAGGTTGCGGAATATCTTGTTCCAATCATCAGATCCATTCCCAGCGGTGGTTCAAAGAAGCCCACTTACATTCGGTTTCTCACAGGATTAAAAGCCTACTCTCAAATTTTTTCAGTTAAGAATAGTCTTCTTTCAACTGTTTTAGCTGATAAGCCTTGCACTTCATTTCATTTTCTTTTTTAAACAAGAGAAACTAATTGCTCTATTATCATCATTATTTTTATGGGCAGAGACTTGCTTTTGGTGCCAGAAGAAATCGATACGTGCTTGAAGATTGAAAAGCCGTTAATGTAAAGCTTCTGTTAATGCATAACAATTTTATTGTTTTAAGCAATTATTTCCTATTCAATCAAGTGTTTTGCATCTTATGTTAATAACATGGAATCTGTGATTCCTTTGTATGTAGATGCACATGTTTTGCAAATTATTGTGTGGATCAGCAGCTTCATGTCCAAGTTCAGATATGAAACCAAGTATTACTTGGTTGAATTCCTAATACAACATAACTTACTAGCCTTGGAGCCTATGCCCAACTTAGCCCTGGTGGACTCTTCATAAAACGAATGCTAAGAAATGGAGGTATGAGGTTGAAAACTTAAAGAAGTAAAAATTTTTCCTAAGATCTTAAAATGGTTAAGGGTGGATTGGAAATTAATTTACTGATAAATAGTGAAAGTGCAGGGGATATATAAAATACCAAGTGCACAAAACATTTGTGGCACTTTGGCTATTTGTTTACTGTCACTAACTGTTCTAGTTTGAGATTTTTCAAACCTATTACACTTTTGCAACTTCACAAGTGTGAGACATGCATTACACCACTCAACTTCACAACGGTAATGGTGTGTGTTTTGCCCATTTACCATTCAAAGTTAAAGTTTTATAATCTCATGTTCAAGTAAAATGTCCACCAGTCGAAGTAGTACAAGTTCAAGCTTGAATTGGTGAGATTGTCGTGGGAAAGTTCGGATTTTTAAACAAAATTGCCTAGATCAATTGGATTTGAAGTGAATTGGCTATGGCTTGAGCATCCTGCTTGAAATTAAGAATTTTAAGTCCTCTTTTTTTTTCCTGAAATGAAAAGTTAGATCAAACTCATTATGGATCAAATTAAACAATCTAGAATATCATTCAATAACATTTTTGAGTCAAATTGAATACTTTCAAAATTGATTAAAAGATGAGATTTAAAAAAATGATACTGATTAACAAGTAGTTTGGATTGAGGCAATCTTGGGCATGAAAAAAAAATACTAAAAAATTTTCTTTGTATTTTACATAGCAATATTAAAAAAAATTTCTTTGTATTTTACATAGAAATATTTAAATTTCTCATTCTCACGCCAGAAATTTCTTTTACTAGACCAAACAGCCTCTAAGATTTCACAAATGTAGCTTTGACAGGAGTGAAAATAAGTTCAAAATGACTTCAAGTATTAATACTTTTTAGCCAAGTCTTGCTTGATCATGGCTAGGTACCCTTCCCCAATATTCTTCTTGAAATTTAATAATTCAGTTTAAGACTGAAACACTGAACAAAATTAAGTAGTTCAGTTCAATATTTACGAAACATATATCATTGGGTTCATCGAAGCAACTTTGTCGCCAACTTCTGGAAGGAGACTTGGGCTTCCTTAGCAAGGAGCAGCGGTGTCAGTAAGATCATTCATGCATGTTTTTATATGTACTTAAGGAATAACTTTGAAGCTCAACATGATGAAGACTCCATTTCCTTTCTTCTTAGATGCAGTTAAACAGCTATCAGCTATGTATATGGCTCAAGAATTGGCATCTTAAGAGAATTATCTTCCAGGGATGTCCCTATTCAATATTATTCTTCCAAGAGATATTTCGGTGATCAAAGTTTAATGAACCAAAAACAAAGCTTGTCAAATACAGAAAGGCTCAATAGACAATTTAGTAATATCATCTGAAAGTTGACCAGATATATACATTAAGCCTGAAATTTCCCAGTTAAAACTACAACATTAATAATAACAGTAACATAGTGAAATGTGCGGTGGCAATGGTGTAGGGTGTTATTGCTTCTTTCAGAGCAAGCGCAATTTCCCAGTTACAGAATCTACCAATGACTTATCTCCTGCTCAGCAAACAAAAAACAGAAAACCTTGTGTTGTTTAGTCACGGCATCTCTTTGTATAAGAACTAATACATAAGCAGACAAAACCACAGAGATGTTCATAGTTTTATTGTATTAATTCAGTTATCTTGGTGAGTAGTTGATTGTCAAAAGAAAATTACAGGAATTTCTACACCAAATTTCAATGCCGTAAACAGTGGTGAAGGACAGAATGAGGATTGTTAATGGAGGCACAAATGAGACTCATGTATGCCGAATCTCAAAAGACTTCAGCCAGAAAGGTACATAATTTCCATCCAATTAGTTTTACTACAATTTTGTATATAATGGTTGTAAAGGTGCTTACCTACAGATTAAAAGGGGTAATGCAGTCAGCAGTGATAGAGATCCAAATGATCTTCGTACAGTGGAGACAAATCATTGACTTGGTTCTCATTGCTAAAAAGCTTGTGGAAGACTATTGGGCAGGACAGAGAAAGGGGTTGGTTCTTAAAATTGATTTCAAAAATGGACATGATACGGTCAATTGAGATTTCAGGATGTCGTTCTATATAAGAAGGATTTTGGGGATGTATGGCAAAACTGATAAGAACATGTTTGTGTTTGATCTCCTATTCATTCTTTGTGAATGGATGCCGAGGGGTAAAATTGTGGGTTCAAGGGGATTGAGACTGGGGAATCCTATGTTTCCTTTCCTCTTCAATTAAGTGGTCAATGTCATAGGAAGAATGTTGGAGAAAGCAAAAGAAGTTAACATGGTTAAAGGGTTTGTGGCTGGCAGAGAGAATATGGAAATCACGCACTTTGTGGTTGACACCTCGTGAATTTTTTTTTTTTTAATGCAAAAACATGGAAAAGACTTGGGTTGCGAGAGTCTCAATTTCAGAATAGTGGATTGACGAGATTGCTAAGAGGGCAGGATGCGCAAAGGGAGGTTGGCTTTTAAAGTATTTGGAAATGTTGTTTGGTGGGAAGTCATCCTCATCTTTTTTGGGAGCATGTAGTCTCCAAGGTATCAAGATGATTAGAGAAGTGGACCCCTAGCTTTTTGTCTAAAGAAGGGAGATTTAACTCTTATCAAATTAATTTTGGATGCATTAACTCTATGTTTCTTGCCAGCGTTCAGAATACCATCAATGGATGCTTGTAGGACTGAAGAGATGATGAGAGATATTTTATGCGAAGATGGATAGAGACTCTGATGTTCATCAAAAGGAGTGGGGTATGATACAATTAAAAAAGAAGTTTGGTAGTTTGGGGATTGGAAATATCATGATGAGAGACAAGGCAATGCTAGGCAAATGGCTTTGGAGATTTCTATAAGAGCAAGATCAGTTATGGTGCAGGGTCATTGAAAGCAGGTATGAGTTGATGGACAACCAGAGGGATGAAGGAAAGAAACCAACTTTTGTTTGAGGATTACTTCACAACAGTCTTGGAGTGGGAAAAATATCATGCACTAGCATCATATTGGATGTAATAGTTCATTGTCACTAGGTTACACCATTTCTCATTGGTTGAGGTGCATTCCCTTTTATAGTGGGATTTTCATTTGGTTAGCTCCTATCTCACAAGTTGAGGCCAATATCTTTACTCTCTGTTCTTTCCTTCTTGATTGTGTTCTCCATGACCATCCCAATAAAATTTTGTGAACTTGGGATTCCACCAGAGAATTCTCCTCTTAAGTCTTTCCTTCCCAAACTTCTCGACAATTTTCCATTTCTCCTCCATTCCTTACTCTATATCTCTAATGAAAGCACAAGCACCACCCAAAGTAAAATTCATGACTTGGGTAATTGCTCATGGAATGGTTAGTACTGGTGATGTACTTCAACACCACTTCCCAAACATGTTTTAAACGAGAGTGGCGTTATCTATGTATGAATGATTCAGAGATAGTTGAGCATTTCTTCAAGGACTACCCTTTCACTAGAGAGGCTTGGCAAAAGTGGATATCACATTTTCTAGTCTTACAAGTAGATACCAATGGAGAAGTGCATTACCTTTATCAAGCTCATTAGGCTAGGATGGGTGGCGCATTGACAAGTGGTGTGTTTGGCAGTGCTTTCATCTTTGTGGAAGGAGAGGAACTCACTTTTGTTTGAGGACTCCTCCAAAATAGTCTTGGTGTGGAAGAAATTCCATGCATTAACTTCATTTTGGATTAGTAATAGTTTAGTGTCACTAGTTACACCATTTCTAATTGGTTGAGATTGTAGGCTCACATTATGGAGCTATAGGCTTTAAGGGTGAGACTCAAAGTGTGGAAAATATATTACTCAATCATATTAACTTAAAAATACACAAATTTCTGTTTAAAGAAAAGAAAGAAAAAAAATCCAAGAACTAACTACAAGTTCTAGGATTTCAGGAAGGGTTGATGTAAACAACCTTACTTGCATCAGAAAGCGGCTGTTTCTATATTCAAACCAATGATCTCATGGTCAAAGGAGCAACCTCAATTATGGAGTCACAACCCATCAACACGGAGCTTGCCTTTTTATTAAGCAAAATATTTGATTTGATCATTGTTCATTTGAAGGAAAAACTTCCAAATACTTGAAAATAAAAGTTAGAGATTAGTTTCTTTTAAATTCCATTGAAAGAGATTTTTTTTTTTTTGATATTTAACAAATACATGGATGTCCTCACCTATAAAATAAATTGGTAAACATGGATATTGTGGTAGCATTAGTACTCAACAGTGCAGACACAATCCAACCCCAAATAATATCCATCCAGCTGAGAACAGTGAGTTTCAATTGGAATTCTGTTAGTTAACTTACATTACTTGGTTCTTAGAAATTTAGAAATCTATTAGAGAAATGCTATGGAGATTGAATATTATGAATCCTTGGTGGAATAGCTTCCAATCTAACCCTGAATCGTGTCATAAGATCCATATGTCATATCTACCTATACATCTCCTTTTTTTTTTTTTTTGAAAGGAAATAGAGTAATTTCATTAATAATGGGATAAATTACAAAACTATTCACTAGAGGTGAGACCGACAGACTACCAACCAAAATACATTCAACTGTCCCAGTTTAACAACCAATTAAAAAAAATGAAAAACCTTTTTGCAAGGGGTAAATAAAAATTTACAAGCTTATCAAAATATTTATTCCTTCTTATAGTTATAATTTTGTTTTATCTATATCATGAAAAATTCCATTATTCTTATCCACCCATATTTTTGACAAAATGTGTTATGAAGTTGAGCTATAGGGCTGTGATATCTCATCAAATCTTTATATATTTAATACAATAGTTTCGGTTTCTAAAAAAAGTTGAGCTATAGGGTCCTCAACTGAAAGAGGGGGTAGAAACCTACCTCGAGAGAAGATATGCAATCTCCTTCAAAGTCCTTTTGCCACCAAACAGGGAAATAAAATATGCTCCAAGCTTTTGCCATTCTGGAGACAAAAAGTACAATACTGAGGAGAGATATGATATATATTTTTTTTTTAAAACTTTTTCTGCAACATATCCAACATGTCATCTTATGAGCTAAGGCCCACCCAAATACTTTTACCTTCTAACGAATATATGATTGCCAAATACAAAGGAATTATAAAAAAGAGAGAATTACTGTTTAGAGGTGCAAGTGACGTGAGCATTTTGGAAGACTCTAGACACCAAAGGACTCTATCTTGATAATGCAGATAAAAGGGGCAGAGCAAAATTAAATTCACGGCTGCTCAAGACTCTAGGGATGTGAACATTCCAGCATAGATGGTTACTAATGTTGGGTTGTGATTGGTTTACTATAAAGGAAATGATAGGACATTCATGGCATGTGGATAAACGGTATAAAAGTAGAAATCTCTCATCCAGATTCTGATTCTCTAACCACCTTTCTTCCCAAAAAAGGAAGTCACACCCATCCCCACTTTAAATTCCAAGCGAGGCACCACATGGGATTCGAGCAAGGATATGAACCTTCATGGGACTTTTGTATGTTGCACTGCTCGCTTGGCTTGACTCCCCCTCCAACTTAATTTACCATCCTACTAAAGACAATCTGTGCCCAAAGGTCCTCCAGCTACTCACGTGTCTTCCAGATCTGCTTGCCGCATAGGACCGCATTTCTCTTGGTGATAATTCCAAAACATATACCAACACATTCCACAGGTTTCTACACCACACTCCATTTACTTAACTTTCAGAACTGTTTGTCCATTTTACCTTCCCGTAATAATTGCATTATCTCTTTCTCAATATTTTCTGCTAGATGAAGGGAACTTGAATATAGACATATAATGAACAGGAACCACCAACAACGCCGCTCAAACCATTGCCAATCTACCCCCTTTAGAGAGAAAAAAAAAAAAGGCTTTCTTCCACCCTTCAAGACACTTAGAAATTTTTGCAAGAACCGGCGCCCAAAAGCCATAAAACAACAATGAGAAACATTGGAAATATCATGGGGACTCAACATTTCGACTAGTCTAGGGGTACTCGCAATATGAATTTGAATTTTTTCTTGTTGGCTAAGGAATCATGGCAAACTAAGTCCAGATACAACTCAACTGATGACCTATATAGGAACTCAGACAGGAACAATCAAAGTCATTGTAAATTTGGGAAAATGTAGGGTATAGTTTTATCAATCATCAAGGGTGTTATTAGGCCAAAAAACTGTGTTTATCTCATTTATTTCCTTGTAACCTTTTGAAGATGATTGGTAGAATAAATGTCTAGGAAATTTGCTAATTACTGGCCTCTTGATTGAGGTGGACTTGTAACATATAATGAAGGTTGGTCACACTGTATTGGAAATCTATCAGAAGTTGAACTGATACAAAATTTGACAACTTGGGATTTTCCAATCATATCTTGCATGCAGCACTTTTTTATGCCACCCCAAGTCATCATTTAAGCCTAGAAGAGAACAAAGTTGATGTAGCAAAACAAGAAATAATAATCATCTTGATCTTCAAAATAAACAATGCTTTGGATCATACCAGGACCAACAGCAAGAACTGTCCTAGAACCAGCCAAAACCTGAAATGAAACATTATCAATCATTAACCATGATTTGCAAACAAAATTCAAGAAATTTATGAATGAACATTCAGACAACATGCAGTAATAATTGAACATAGATGTTAACTAAGTTGTAATCGAATCTTTCAGAATAATGACTTCTGAGTAATAAAGAAAATATCAGGCCATATTAAACAAGAGACAAAGCCTCAAGCCTAATCTACTCAGAAGTTTAGTTTCTCATAATTTTGATCATTTCTTTTCCTAGATTTTGGTTGAGATCGATTAAAGGCATCAATCTTGCAAATACCATGAATGCAATGAAAAAGGAAGAACCATTTGGAAAATCTATATATGAAAGAAATGTCCCAGGTTTTCTGAAACTTGACAATTCTCAAGTTCATGCCTCCTTATAAAATTCCTCATCAATATTGAATTCCTGTGCTGTAGAAAACATTCCAGAGCGCAAGGCTGTTGACTCACAGATCCTTCAAAGTTTTCGGGCATTTTTCCAACAATTTTGTATTTCACAAACCTATGTTGACTCACTTATCAAGTCACAAGCCAATTGTCCATCTAGAATAACCTTCACTTGAAACCCTGATGAAGCCTAGCTCACGTACAAACTACCACTCTTTTTTCCCAATTTTATCACAGTAGCTCACATAATTTCACAAGCTTTTCTTTTCTGAGAAACAACCCTTGGATATGCATTTATGGCAAAAACTTCAGTGAATTAAGAACATTTCATATGTCGTACTTCCCATCATTATCACTGGAAAAACATCTCCTCTTTCCAGGGAACCGGCTCTGGGATTTCTTTGTACATAACTCTGTTACAAGGTGCAAAAAACATACATGCTAGCAATCTTTACCATTAATTAACATGGTTATATGCAAATTTGCAAAAATGCTTAAATCACTCACAAGGTATTGTCCCTGCCCCCAAGGGTTTTCTTTCGCCTCCGAGGAGAATCGAACCTAAGACCTAAGGCTCAAGTACTTAATTCTTTCATCATCCTCTACCATTGAACCATGTACATGCTCAATGTTTTTAGTAACACAAAACACCACAATGTCGTAATTCACAAATGATATTATTTAAATGCTTAAGATTTCTGTAATGTTAATAACATTGGATCAAAATGCACTAAGCAATCATAGTAACAAAATCAACTTGCAATAACAATATAAGAAATGGACCAATAGGCTAAATATTGGTTACGTATCTATCAAGTCACGTAGTAAAATGCGGATTAAACAAATATTCATGTCGATCAGTTACTTATTACCATAGTAGATATGCAGCAAGAATTGAGGACATATCATGCATCTTTATACACATATATATATATATATGGTCGAATATTGTCAAACTTTTTATAATGAACCTTTGTAAATTTAAAGTTCTGCATTTGCATTTTCAATCTCCTATGCAATATCCTTTCTACATATATGGAATTATTTACCATATTTCATTAGTTTGTGCAAAAATAAAAGGGCACCTGTGTCCGTCCTGCATCAGCAACAACAAAAGTTGGAAGGCCAATACTCTCTGCTGCTTCCTTCAACCTATTCCTAATAGAGTGAGCAAAAATTAAAAGCTCCGTCTCGAACATTAACTACAGTTTCCTCAATGAGGATCAGATAAACTGCTTACATTTCTTGCTGGTTCTTGCATGAGACAACAATTTTTGGTTGACCAAAGCTCTCCCATTGTCTTAAAAGGGACCTCCGGCTGCATCAGCATATATTTCAGAGACTCCAAGAACTATTAAGCGCACAAAAACTTCAATAAAGCATTTGACTAGAAACCACAATGTCAGAATGACCAACTCAAATGAGAAGGTATCCTCCCATTGCAATAACAGGTGCAAAGTCATTAGAACCCCCAATTAAACTAAGTGAAAACATGTTACTGACAGGACAAGTCCTAGACAAAATCTGTTTTATATATATATATATATATATATATAATCTAAATATATATGTAAAAGAAGATTTGTACCTAAATATGCTGATAAATATTCAAATGATAGAATCATAAAACATTACATTAGTCAGAGATAAGGAGATAAAAATGCAGGTCTTCGAGTAAAAAAAAAGTATATGATATGGCATTGAAAGCAGTACTTTGTTAACAAACAAAAATTTTTAATCAATATAATGAAAAAGGAAGGTAGAAAGAAGTCTGCTTGTACAAAGACAGTGCAACTTACAAGGAAAGCAATCTTCACCAACATTGAACAAGCAAACAAGGACAGCAGAGATGCAAACTTATATGGTATGAAGTTTAATAACTTGAAGAGCGAAATAATTCAGAAAAAAAAAAAAGTTAAGGCAGAGCCAAATACATCAACGTTAAGGGATGCAAAAAGGGAGAAGACATCACAAAAAGCATTGTAGTTGCATTATCAGGTTTCTCTTTTACATTCAATGTTTCAGATTTAAAACCCATGTTTCAGTTGGTTGATATGATGTCTAAACATGCAACCACTTGCAAGTTATACCCATAAATCATAAAAAAATAGTACAACTATATTTGGTTTGAAATATTTCCTCTTTTGGAAGAAAATAGTTGGGGAATTTATCCAAATTTGTATATCTTTACAAAAAGATAAGGGGAAAAGATAAAAATGTGCAAGCATTAGATGTCAGAAACATGAACCTTCATTTAGTTAGCAGCATTGTAGTACCTTAAACTCAGTTCTGCATAAGCACCAGTGGCAGCATCTGCCATCCAAAAGTATCGTATCATTCAACAGCCGACATGTACAGGAGCAAGGTTGAGAGACACAAAATTAGATAAAGTAAGAAACATTTTTCACGTGGGGAAAAAATTAATAGTAGTAGTACTAACGGGCACATTGAGATGCAATTTTTCCAACTCCCATCTTAAGGTCTTGTCTGACAATAAAAACCTGCAATCGGCATTTAGCTCTTGGATCATAAAAGAGTTCTACAAAGATAAACAAACTTATTTGCATTTATCTTCACAGTCAACATCCAGAAATACCAATATAACATTAAATATTAGTAATGATAACATATAGTTAGGGAGCTGTCATAAGGCATAATGTGTGCTATAGTATCCAAAAAGCAGAATCTGAAATCAGTAGGTATATTGAAAAGCCATTCGACTTTTAAGACAAACATTTTTTTTTTCCTTCCAATCTAGTAGTGCAATTTCACAAATGTTTATGTTCATTTTCATGGAGATTTGAACAATTCTTTTAAGCGCACTAGATTTTCAAAACCACCTGAATGCCATAGTTCCTACTAAAAAATTCCCATAAACTCTCCCAAATATGTACTATTATGATAAATCTACTTCGAACTTTTCACTTCATGGCCAGTGATAAATTGCTTCCACATTGGGCTGTGGTTATCCTTGCAATTGTTGGTGTATTGGAAGGAATGAAATCCTAAAATTTTCATGAGCTAGGAGTCTCTCGTGACAGGGTTCTGGGAACATTCCACGTTGCTAGCTTCTTTTTGGTTAGGTAATAGCAGGCTCTTGTCAGTTACTCCCTAAGAAATTGGCTTAGGGGAAGGGGGAATTTGTTACACTTTATTTTGGTTTTGTGGGGTATTCATCATTTGGGTAGACAATATATTAGGTTTTTTAATGTTGTTTACACCTTACTGCAATTTAATACAATGCATCTTCATCTCTTTCTTCCAAAAAATATAGGCATTTTACATCTATCATGTTTCTCACTTATGCCATAAATCTTGCCCAACCACTAGGCAATGGTTAATTAACTCATCGAACCAATTCAAAACCTCTCTTTCTTCTTTTCTTTTATTATTTTTCTTCTATTTTTTTTTTAGTTTTTTTGAAAGGAAACAGAAGAGTGTGTGTGTGTGTGTGTGTGTATAGATATATAGATAAGAGTAGCAAGCTATAGGTACAAAGATAGGAATAAGCTATCCCATCAATAACAAAACAAAAGGAAAATTATCTATGCCCCATAAATGAGATCTTCCAACTAATACAAAATGGAGGACCAATTCTTAACCTATTCCACCCACGTATATCCTTTAAAAAGTTTCTTCTCTTCCAAATTGAAACGACTGAAAATCTTTCCTTCTCTTCTGAATTTTGATCTACTTTGTCCCATTCTTTTGTGGTAGGAAAATAAATCACTAAATATATAAGTATTTAATTTTGTTTTAACAATAGCTTGTGACAAGTAATGTGTTGTTCTTTAATTTTTATTTTGTTAATTTAAATCCACTTTATGGGTTGGTTTTTCCCACTTATATATATATATTTCTTAGTTAATTGCTACTCAATTAAATGTAGTGTTATCAAGGCGGTAAGGCGGTTTAAGACGGTAAGCCTCTATAAGGTGAGGTAGGGGCTAGGCGAGGGGCGGCGCCTAGGCGGTCCTTAAAATAATTATTTAAAGATCTCTGAAGAATTATTTATTTATTTATTTATTGGTCTCTTACCCAATATATATATATTTTTCTTGAAAATTTGTTTAATACTTTTTTATAATTTTATTTATTTATATTTTACATTTAATTAATTAATGATGTATAAAATAATAATGACATATTTTATATTTATTTATTTATTTATTATAAAATTATAAATAATGACATATTAGATAATACATAATGATAAAATCATGATCATCACAAGTTCATATACTTCATATTCATAACATTAAAAAAATAAGAGCTAATTTTGCGCGCACGAGAGAGAGAGAGAGAGAGAGAGAGAGAGAGAGAGAGAGAGAGATGTAAAGAGATAGAAGAGAGACGTAGATAGAGAGAGACAAAAGAGAGCGTAGATAGAGAGAAAGAAGAGAAATGTAGAAAGATAGAGAGGAAGAAAGTAAAGAGAGAGAGAGAGAGAGAGAGAGAGAGAGAGACGTAGAAAGACAGAGGGAGAGATGCAAAAAGAGAAAGAGACATAGCAAAGAGAGCTGGAGAGACGCAGAAAGAGAGTAGAGAGAGAAAGGGAGAGACATGCACAATGAGATGGAGAAAGTCGTCAGAGTCGCTCACTGAAAAAGACGTCGGAGTTGTTCGCCGGAGTATTGGAGATGATCGCCGAAGTCTCAGAGATGATCGTCAGAGTTGGTTCGAGTCGTTTGACTTTGAGATGTTTGAGAACGGAGTTATTAGATTTAGGTTAAAATTAAAAAAAATAATTAATTAATTAAAAGTCCTCCTATTTTTTTAAAATTTACAGAGAAGCCCTCCTAGCGCCTAGGCGGTGAGAGGGCCTAGATGCTTAGGCAAGGCCTAGGCGACGCCTTGACAACACTGATTAATTGTTTATTGAATATGTCAATTTTAATGGGTTCATATTATATTTTCAAAATTTTATTGCATTTCTTTTCTTTTAACACATTTTTTTCGTATTAATTGTTTTTAATATATGTCCCAATATTTTTATTTAACTTATTGATGCTATGGTAGATAATTCACCACCTTTTAGGTTTTAAGTATACAAAGTTGAGTCTTTTTTTTTTGTGTGAGCAATAGACTCTCAATTGTTACAAATTAAGAGGAAAATATACCACCCTAAATCTAATTCAAGCATGAACAATGCATTTGTCCTTCTTCTAGTTTCAATAACTGGTCACTTAGTTGAAAATTCATAAATTACAACAAGAAAGAAAACCAAGAGGAATAAGTTCTTGCATTGTCTCTATCCATCTATAATGCTTTCAATATATGTCCACTGGTTGGTAACGAAGCAATGAAACATTGATACAAGATTTGTGACTCATCCAATGGTTTCATTTCCTTTTGTTATGTTTTAGCTTTACTAAGCATAATATACAAAAAAGAAATACAACTATTAGGATTAGGCCCGGGTGGATGAGAAATATAAACACCTTAATTTGGAGCTTCTTGTAATGAGAACTAAGAAATATAATGTTGTGGGCAAGAAACCAACAGTGATAGTACCGTGGGCAGTGTAAGCAAAACATAATTTGAACACACCAACCCAAATGAATGCAAAGAGCATACAAGATTATACACAGCTTATTGAATAATCACTAACGTGCACAAAGGATGAAAATCAATTTACTAATGGGGAAGAAACAAATAGGTTACACCTTAGAAACTATCTCAGGTCCAAAATCCAAATTCCCTCAAATCCAAAATGCTCTCACACAATTCCATAAACAATTACCTGTCAACACAAACTAGAGTTTCCAGTTTAGACTAGGAAACTACTAGAGTAGGAAATTAATAAATGAAAATAGAAACATCAAGAACCACCTTAGCAGAAGAGCCAACACTGTACATAAAAAAACTCCACCTTAGCAAGAACCATCAATCATATCATCCAAATATTAAAGTTTTATCTCCAAATGTGTGAAGAGGCACTCGGTTTTGAATCACATCATCATAAGTGAGATGCCCGCCACTTATAACATCTACAAGATCTAGGGGTGCATATACATTTATATCTATGAAGCATATAAATTCATTGAATATTACCTCCTTGTAAGATTTAACTGATTTTGACTGTTACGAAGATTCATGAACAGGAACCTCATCAAGTGTGCTAGCTCCACCTAAAACAATATTTCCCTACAAGAAATACAAGTTACTTTTCCTTACTCCTCTCATCGCCATCAATTTTCTTTGAATGATCTTTAACACACTAGCTTTAATGGTCATGTTGAAGCCCTTAGATTCCAAATGCAAGAACTAAAAGTTACTCTTGGATTTGGCTTGTACTAAACCATATGTCCTAATAGAGATTTACTTTCTTATCTTGAGGAGTTCGAAAACGATTTGATTTTTAAGGTAATGACGGTACTTTAATGATCAAAGGGATAAAAACTCATAACAATATTAGAACTAGTATTATCTTTACCATGTACAACATTTTATGAACCTTGTCCCTCTTCTATATTTTCAAATAGTCCTTCCAATTCCCTTTTTGGTAACAAAATATTCATCTTTTAACACATTTCCTCTTTCAGAATACATCTCTATTGCTTTGAATTGAGATCTACTGTGTTTACAAGCTGCTTCTATTTTCATCTATCTCCAACAACTAGACCCTCTATCAAAAGATCACTAACTAGAGACTTCTTTATCTCATTTGAAGGAATTGTAGCGAAAACATTATCAAAATTAATTATCTTCTTTCCAAATCAAAGTAGTAATCAAGTGCTCATTCAATAGAAAGAATAAATAAATGAGTAGATTTTATCTACATCCATCATCTTTGGTTATGTACAAGCTTTCTAACTTAAACTAGAGTAATGTTGCTTACAATATTTATGATCTTTCTTTGCATGGGTTGTACCAAACAAGGAAGGCCATATAAGTATAGTACACATTCCACACTACTCAAATCAAAATATGATGCACAAATTCACTCTCTCTCTCTTGCCACTCAAATTGCAACACGTGGTACTAATTCATCTCTTGCACACCAATTCTTCAATCATAATTCAATCTCACTCCTATACCAATTTGTCTTGTATAATGGAAGCCAAAAAAATAAAGAATCCAACATATAAAGGCAAATGAATGCAAAAAATAGACAAAAGCAAGAATATACAAATTTAATTGGTTCGATGGATAATCACTTAAGTCCATGGGAGAGAAGAATCAATATCCTAATGGGAAAGAAACGAATACGTAACTACATATGCAAAGTCCTAAATCAAATTTTCCCAAGTCCAAAGTACTCTCACACAATTCCCATTTCTCACACACACCTTTCTCACACCAGCGTAAGGGGTTGTATAACATAAGGTTTTAGGACTAGTTTTTAACACAACTTAAAGAGATTTCTACTTTAGTCTAGGAAACTATTGCATGAAAATAGAAATAACCCATCATAGGCAAGCCAGAACATACATAACAGATAGTTCTTAGCTAAACTGAATGCACAAGCTTGTGAGCAGGACAGTTCCCAATTGTTTTCAAAAGCAAAATTATAGAACAATTATTACTTAAACTCAAGTAGCTGACAGCCCATTTTCCTTCAATAAAACATAGTAAGGCCATCTTACACAGTTGGCAACTTAAAAACGTTCATTGGCTCAAATAGTAATCCCATCTAGGAATAAAGTGCCACGAAGTGTGGTAACCAGTTCTGGGGGGTTTTACTTGGCAACTAATGCATTGGTAATTCATCTTTTTAAATTTTTGCCTTGGAGCTCAGTCGGAGAACGTTCATTGGCAAACTAGGGCATATTGGGGTCATGTTTTTCAAATCTTACCTTGGCAATCAATTGGAGACAAGATTACAAAAGACATCTTCATCAGATGAATAGTAAAATTTAGAATGCCAAAGCCAAACCTCACATATATACATATATTAAAAAGTGTTCGGGGTCAGTAAATCAGAAGACCCATCTGCAGACAATACTGAATTTTACACTTTTAGTTTCTAAGGAGACGGTACAAAAGCTAATAAAATATAATGGGAAGTGGGTGAATTTGAGTTCAACACTAACGAAGAGCAAGAATGGAAGAGATTGAAAAAAACAAACCATTTTAAGCTCTTGGTTAGTGCCATATGATTCTAGTTTTGGGGTTTCCCGCAGCTTCTTGTGCTCGGCAGAAGTGGGCAATCGAAGGTTCTTGTTGTTCCCTTGCGTATTACTTTTAGGGGGCTTCCGTAAATCTAAAAAATACCCGAAGAGGAAACCCACGATGAGACCCGGAACCAAGTAAGCTGGCGTCAAACTCGCTGACACCCACCACCCTTCTCGTCTGTGCTCCTGCTCGCTCCATTAATGGATAATTCAACAATATATAAAAATTAAGAGAGAATAAACGCATGCAGATACATACAGAGCGAAGGAAGAGGGAGAAGGAAAGAATTGGAGAAAAAAATTTAGAATGTTAGATAAAGGTTACTCTTCTTGAAGGTCGAGAATGGCTCTTGAAAGTCCACAGCATTCTTCTCTCGTTCCAAGGAGCGTAAGAGTCAGCAGTTTTCACGGTACTTAGAAGCAGCCCTTCGCCTCCCGCCAATACCAGTCGAATGCCATTATAACTTAGCTATTCTGAAGGCTCTTGTCATGACACTGGGCCTTTGGGCTGCGCTCTACTTGTCGCAAAGGTATTAATACAATTATTGTACTTAAAATTGAAAATGACTTTGGTAATATAACATCTGACTGAACGTTGTTATTATTTTCACTTTAGCATAAATTTCCCACATTGTCAATTATATTTCATTTTCTAAATTGTTGAAGGGATCTGTGAATTCACATAGACCTCAAAAATAGATAAATTCTTTTTCTTAAGAATACATACAAGATTCGTATGGTGATGAATAGGGATAATAATTTGTAACACAACACGATAACTTGATACAAATACGATACGAAGGTAACGAGTTTGAGTTTAGCATAAATGAATTTAGATCAAACACAATTAGACACGACTAAATACGAGTTATAAATAAGTTATCCTGATAAACTAAAAAATAATACGTTTAATAAGATTATAAATAAATTAAGAGATAAATTATAAATAAGTTTATTTAAAATTAATATATTAAATAATTTGTTAATAATATAAATTTTTATTATTTTTTAAATATAATTTTTTTAAAATTTAATTTATTTTTATTTTTATAAAAAAATTACTTTAAAAATTGATTGTAAAAAGTATATAAGTTATATATAGGTATACGATTATGAATAAGGTTACAACACGATTTATTTACACATGACTTGTTCATAATATATCTGACATGACTTATTTAGGAAATGATTCGTTTATAACACGATGACATGAATTGTCACCCTTAATAAGGGGTATGCTCAAAGCTATTCTGGAAAGTGTTAGTATTGGTCAATTCAGTTTGACTCATTTTTATAATTTACATACTTAGCATTGGTCTTGATACGACATGTCATTAAATAGAAAATGATTTGAAAACTAGTGAAAAAGGGGACGTTGATATGAATGGTCTTGTTGATCTTTGTATACATGGCCCAACATCATGAGCATAAAAAATAAAGTCATCCAACCCATCACCTCAGCTTTCTTCCACCTCAAATGTCATATCATTTCTTATAGCAATCCTCAAAATTTTCATATTTTACCGTAAGTTGCAACATCAACCCTAAGTTGCAATAACTCATCATTAATCTCTTCTGGTATCCGATCCCTGTGTTATATTTTTTATGAGCCTTTTCCTTGCCCTTTATCATATTCTTGTTAATCTCCCATTAACACTATTTCCATTAAAAATATTTGATGACATAGAAATGGGTACAACATCATTTACAGAAAGTTGAATAGTAGTAAAAAACAATATAAAGCGACCTAGGAAAATAAATTAATGGATTACAAAAAAAAAAAAAGGAAAAACTGATTAGAACCATAAGTTCAATATATTTAAAATAGTAAATCCAGCAACATACTTTGACTAAAAAAGAAAAAAATGATAAAAAAAAACTTGCTAATTCAACAAAATTGGCTGCTAAACTATAAGATCAAATATTTTATAAATTTAAAAAATAATGATTGAAAATTCAATATTACTTTCTCGAATTAGGTCTTGTAGTTATAGTAATTTACAAGTCCCGAATCATAACCTCTTGACTTGTAAGCCGTTAATCATAAAATTTAGGTTATGAAAATCTCATATTTTTATATTTTTTCTTTTGTTATTTTTAATTAATGTCTATTGCATGGTCATACCAAAAGTAAATAAGGTAAAGAAAATGAAAGAAAGGGGTGTAGATGTCCTTATTTAGTTATAAAATTATTTAGTTAATAATAATAATAATAATAATAATAATAATAATAATAATGTCGAGACCCTTTCTTTAGGCCGAAGGGCGACCTGACTGACATAGTGACCCAACAAACTTACTCACCATGTCAAGTTCATCCAACCACTGTTAAACCTCTTCAATTTCAACAATAAGTAATATTAGAACAATTTAAAAATCCAAGTGTGAAAGTAAGCAAACATTACAAAGGATAATCATTGCATTACATATTGTCTTGTTCAAAATTACATAGTGGACCATATATACATAGACAAAAATGACCAACCTCAACAAAAGGCAAGAAAAGGATAGAGAGTCATCAGGGAAGTAGGTAATAACCAAGTCTTTTCCTCTGTCAACCACTGAAAAACCTAAAATGTTAGTACAGTAGTGAGCCTAAAAGTCAACGTAGCTCAATAAATAGTAAGAGCAACATGTTACCTATAACCAACATTCTAAAATAGTACATGTATGCATAAATAGTAAAATGATATAGTGCTTGAATGTATAACATAGTATAAAAGCAGTTATAAACGATGCAATAGTTATAGAAGAACATTTCAAATACATGTTAGTTAAAACTATATCTAGGCCATGGTTTAGGTCATCACTCGAGCAAGTCGTAAGTTAAGCGTATTGGCTACTCAAGTGGGTCATAAGCTAAGCATATTCCTCGAATACCCTAACCCCGCACTCAGTCTTCAAGTGTCGTCACTCGAACGGGTCAAAAGCTAGGTGCATAGATCACATGCCCTAAACTCGCACTCAGATCTTGAGTCTAATCTCAATCATATTGCATACCCTGACCCCACGCTTGGTCCTCAAGCCTATGGTCTCATTACTTGTGTACATCTGCATATTTCAAAACCAATTCGATGTATCTTAATCACATGAAAACATTTTAACCATGTCATTTCACACATGTTTTATGCGAGAAATACAAGTTACAGTAAACACTTGAATTAAACTACTCACCTCAGATCCCGCGCACTGATGTTTCGTTGACACTTGGCCCAGTCCCGCATTATACAATCGAATCTACATTGTTTAAACTCAATTGTTGTTCTCTTTAGAATGTGGCTTAACTCTTTGTTCCACTATCCTTAATGGACCTCGATTGACCCAAATCTGATTTGGTCAAATTCGATCAATCGGTCAAACTTGGTCAACTAGTCAAACTTGGTCAAAATTGGTCAACATGATCAATTTTGTTTACCTTGGTCAATTGGGTCAAATTAGGCAAAATTAGGTCAAAATTGTGCCAATTAGGTTAAAATTGGGTCAATTAGGCCAAAATCCTCAAATTCCAATACTTAGTCAAATTCAAGCTTTTTGTTGTCTCTGCGCAAAAAATTTATCGATTTTTCTGCGATCAATTCGTGGATTGGATTTGCGCGAAACTTTTCAGATTTCATTTAAACCTCATAAACATTCACCATAATTTTATATTTTGATTTTTGGATATCATTTACTATGGTTTTTAATTGTAACGACAGGGTTTGTAATTTTTCATTTTTATGTGACAGGCAATCAATTTGTGCATATGTTGATCCCCTTACCCAACTTAGATTGGGACGAAATTTGGTAGGCATATTTTTTACATATCCATTGACTACAACACCAAATTTCAGCTCACAATACCCATTTTTGGTTAGTCCATTGGTCTACTACATTTTGTGTTATGTAACATGTTTTTCAATGACCAACTTTTTCTATGATTTTCAAGTGCCTAATATCCCTGTTACTCCATTGATTCAAGGTCATATCTTACATGTTTTTTAAGGCTTAGATCTCAAAACATTGAATGTTTAAGTATCATCCCAAAACAATAAGCAAACATGGTAATGATCACTCACAAATACAACCTACAACACTTAACAAAAATCAACAATTCTAAAAATTTGTCTAAGTACCAGATTCCCACATGTAACTAGGCATCTTTACATGAATATAAAACTATGAATACAAAGGCTTAGGGGTTGGGGTTTATACCGCCTTGTGGCCTCAAATGTGAGGTTTAAAACGCCTCAAGTCGCGGCTCAAATGGATGTTTTTAGCTACTTCAAATGTTGCCTTAAAAATGCTTTTAAGAGTTGTCTTCTGCTGGAATTGTTATAACAGTTAATCAACTAGTCAACTTTAATACTTTGTAAAACATGTTTAAGACTTCAATTTTCGATTTCTGTCAATATGATATTAAAATACTCAAGACAAGGAATAAAACATGGGGTTTTCCCTCAAAAATGGACCTTACATGGGTTAGAAATCAGCCCTTTGAAGATTGGATCAACATTTTCTCCCAGCAATTTTAGCTTGTAACAGTGTCAAACAACACTCTTTCGTGGTCATTTCAATCTCTAATAGATGGAGGATTTGACCAATGGCTTGTACATCGCTGTAGAGGGGAGTGAGAGCTTCCCAGAGAGCATAAGTTAAGAGAAAATGGACATGGGAGGAGAAAGAAACGGACTATTGAATAGAGCTTGTAAAAACAAAAATCTGTTTAAAACAAAAATCCTTACATGGCAAAAAGGAGTGCCATGTGGCCATCCACGTGGCTCATGAGTTGCCATGCAAGGAGCCTTGTTGTCCTTATCCATTGGCTTAGTTAGTAGGTTGATTAGATGAGCAAAACCATAGCTCAGAACCATAGATTTTGCTAGTTTTTGAGGTATATTTTCTGCAAAATTCGGTGGGAAAATGAAGGAAAACTAAGAAGAAGGGGTGGCTGGGCATGTAGGCCGGCCATGTGGGCCGCCCAGGCGCATGGGCCAGCCCAAGTGCTGAACCCAGTTTGTGTGGGTCAAAGGCTTGCTCGCCTAGGTGATTTGGCGTAGGCCGTGGGCTTGCGCTGTCGTCCCGACCCACACGGGCCCGTGAGGCCCATGCGTTGATTTCGGCTCGTGCGTTGAACCCAGATGAATTTTTTTCTCCATTATTCCTCTTCTTCCTTTGTGTGTGTGTGTCTATATATATATATATATATATTTATTTATTTATTTATTTATTTTATACATATTTTTTCCTTTATTATTGTTTTTTTTCATTGCTTAATTAATTTACTCATTACCCCTTAATTTCCTGGAAATCTCTAATGACACTCCCAATTCAATATTTATATATTTATTTTTCAAAAATTTCATATTTAACTCAAAAATTCATATTTTTCTCTAAAAAATTCAATAATTATCCCTAAAAATTTAATAATCACTTTGAAAAATCATATATTCTCCACAAATTATATTTTCTTTATAATTTATGTATTCTCTTCTCAAAAATTATATTTTTTAATTATTCTAATTTTTTTCAATTAATGATTAAAATTTTAGAAAAAAAATTAAAAACATTCATGTATTTTTATTAAAAAATTGAGAAAAAATACATGAAATAATTTTGGTCATCACAAATAATAATAATAATGATAATAATAATAATAATAATAATAATAATAATTATTATTATTATTATTGTTGTTGTTGTTGTTGTTGTTGTTGTTATTAAATTAGTCAACCATTGCCAATGTTACTAAGGGGCAGGCGGAAGTATACATATATGTAACATTGAAATACTAAATAGAAGTTATGAATCATCTAGGTATATCAATTGATATTTGATGTTGAATCTTAAATTTTCATGATCCCTTCTCAAATCACACAGATTTTGCAGGTACACATAACTATGGAAATATTTCAACCTAATCCTCCAAAATCATCACATAAATCCTAGTACAAAATGTTCTATTAGGTTTACAACTCTCCATTTCCCTTTTTAGTTACATGTATATATATATATATATATATTTTCCTTCTCAAGCCACGAACAATGCTTTGTGATGGCTACGCCAACACAAAGCCCGGTGAGCAATCTTTTCCTCTTCTTTTGTATTTTTCTTTTCTTTGTATCAGACATCTTTTTCTTAGTCACCTATGCAAACACTATCATTGCCACCATTCGCGGACCATGTTTTGGCCCTCTCTTGTTATTTCATTATTTCATTCTCTTGTCGATATATATGATGCCACCTTCTGTTTTCTTTCATTAATTTCTTCTTCATTTTCTCAATTTTCTTTTCCTCTTTTTATTCTTTTCTTTTATTTTTTTTAACATGCACATTGGATTATATCTTGCGAAACACCATTGTATTTCTCATGTTAATGACACTACCAAACCCTTCTTGTCTATATTATTCATCTTCTCTATACTTGCTTCATTTACTATGTGACAACCCCAACCTAGGTTCACAGAACCTCCCTTAGGATACTCTGTGTTAGGTAATCACTCAAAGGTATTGTCTATGCCCGGAGAATCGAACCTGAGACTCTGCGAGTTAAGTACTTAATGTTAGTAAAAATTGAAGTTTGAATAGAAAATGAATAGTCCCACATTGGAAAAATAGACAAAACTAATTAAAAATAAAAAGAAACTTGTTGATTATTAACTTGAATAGAAGAAAAAGGAATCATGGGCCCAAGTATAGGCCCATGAGTTAACATAGATTATTTTGTATTTAAATTAAAGACCCTGCCTTGGGGGCCTGAGGGCCTTCGTCTTTGATCCAAAAATTTAATATTTTAATATTTTTGAATTTAATATTTAATTTAATTTATTTTTATTTTTTAAATTCGAATTATAACTGTTGGAGACAATTTTTGACAGTTGATAACTGTCTTTTGGAAAAGTTGTAACTTTTAATTATGTCCATTCGTATTTTCGAGATCAACATAAGAAATTCCAGTTTGCAAAAATTAATTTGTAATGCTTCCAAATCGTTTTGACAGTCGAATCTTGGGAGACCGTAGCCAATTTGATCTTCAAACACTTTGAAGTGGCGAAATTCTGTCTTAGGACATTACAATCTACAAGCTTCTGTCATCAATTAGTTCTTTTCTAACTTAATTTTATTTATTCAAGTAGTAATTTATATTCTAATATATAATTTATAATAGATTATTTGTATGTTCTCTAACACTTAATTCATTCCTCATCCGCTACCATTGAGCCAATTGACTCAATGGTAGCGGATGAGGAATGAATTAATTACTTTAATATTTTAGCTTGTTTGTTGTCCTACTAAGAAAGTACCAAAAAGATAACAACCATTTAAGATGACTTGGTAGCTTGGGTTTACCCAAAAAAAAAAAACTAATAGTATTTGCCATGATATGAAAGGTATGTCATATTTCAGGATCCAATCCATATATAAAAGTTTCCGAGGAAAAGGTGGTTTCGCTTGAGTGGTCTACAATCCAAATAAAGAAGAAGAACGACTATTAAAAAAAAGAATGTTACAACACCTAATGTATGCACTTGTTTATTTTGGTTGGACATAATACATTATTAGTGAATAAAATATTGAAATGATGTTTAAGTTGATCTATTGGGCATTAGCTCGCTCTTTGTCTGGTGTAGAAATTGCCACACTTGGAATTCTTTTTAACCTTTAATATCCTTTTATAAAATAAATATTTTTGGCACTTAATTGTTTTGATTTTTTATAAAAATATTTTAAAGATTATTTTATTCTTAATTCATTTTACCCAAAAAAAACATAGTAGAGAAATTATGTTATTTTTTAAAACATTTCGCACATTTATTTTTTTTAAATAAATGAAAACTTGAGGTGTGATTTGTGCTCCCTTATCTTAAACTAAAATTCAAATTTGAAGAATTCTTGTTTCTTTCTTAATACATTCTTGTAAAATCTTGTAATCTAAGTTAAACCTTCTACCTCTCCCGATGCCTGGACATACACCTTGATTATCGGGTGGTAGAGGTGGTTTAACAGACCCCTGAGATTGTGAAACGATAAAAGAGCTTGCTGTAGTTAGCTTACTCTGCACAATTGTGGAGGAATCTTGTTCAAGCTTTCATTTTCTAGCCTTCGCGATGATGTTGCCAATTCTAGTTGGATTGGTTTCTAGTTGGGGTAATATTTTTTGAAGTAACTTGAACAACAGGTTGATCCCTGAATTATGGAGCCTTTTTGTATACCAATTTTAAACTCTTGATGCCTACTATTGATAATACTTGGCTTATTGTTGGATGCAATTGACCAAAGAAGAAACTTGCTTCTTCCTTATTATTTGTTACTAGGTGAGGAGAATATGTCTTCAATTAAATGAATTTGAAAGCATATTCAATTCCCTTATGGACATCCCCAATGACATGATTTCTTAGAAAATAGTTCAAAAACCAACAACTCATGCAACTAAACATAATATAAATGCAGTTCAACAGAATTTTAATGCAGCCCATATAAAGAAAATATGAGAAATACTCACAATAATGTTAATTTTTATGATCTCCGCAAAATCAATAATTATTTTAAGAAAAATCATTAAAATTTTAGTATGTCAACTATTTTCTGAGTATTATATGATTAGACCCTATTTTTTTAGTCAAAATTGTCATATTTCAAATTATTTTAGTTGGCTTCGAGTTTCTAAATCGCACAAGATCACATAAAATCATAGATTTTTATATAAAATAACAAATATATTATAATCCTATCAACCTATTTTTTGAGACAAATTTATTATATTTGTCGATATTTTGGGTTATTTGAGGATGGTTATCCGATATTTAAGGTTGAAAGTGTGAGAAATCACAAGTTTTCATATGAAGTGACACTTTTCTTCTTTAGCCCAAAGGTGTAAAATCATGGTTTGAGAATAGTTTTGGTGTGTGTTTTCACTACTTTTTCCTCATATTTTTTATCCATTCTTTTTATGAATCACAAGTCCCTAAGTTTTCAATTAAAAATCTCCAATGAAATATACCCTAGTATCATTAAAATCATAACCAAAAAAACTCAAGGTAAAACATTTTCAGATTTACACCTGCATTGCCTAAGCAACTAATTTATTTTGCAAGGAGATATGTTCCTTGAGTTTCTCGTGATGCTCTCTTCGCTTTCTCTCTACTTGCAAACCCACCCATAATCACATACTCTCTACTCACTATTTCTCCCCACGAGTAGCATGCAAACCTTGATGCTAAAATCACCACCCATAATCACATACTCTTTACTCACTATTTCTCCCCACGAGTAGCATGCAAACCTTGATGCTAAAATCAAAAGTGAATAGTTATACTATAGCCAACTTTGCATGACTTTCGTGTGACATGCAGCCTGTCTTTTGATATATGATGGAGACGTGGTGGCAGGTGGCAACATGACCTGCCACCTCATGTTGTTGGTTAGCCATGATTTTGCACATTGACATCCACTTGCTCGTCCAAAGTGGTCACCATT